>JABFPN010003703.1:0-17217 GCA_022817305.1 Leptoteleia sp. ZL-2020
TATTGTTAATACATTAATCATTTTAATGTGATGCATAAAAAATAAGTTAATATCATAATTAGAAACCGTGGTAGGCGAAACAATAAAACAATAATATCAAGGAGAAGAATGCAGCTATTATTAAAAGATTCGAAAAAAAATTAGTAAACAATAATATGAAGTATAAAATATGAAAAAAAATGTTTTTAAATCTACCGTATTAAACTTTCATACGGCTGGTGTATATTTCTCTGTGAAAAAACTTGTTCAAATTTTCCTATAGTTAAAAGAAATTGTTTAAAATGATTATTGAGTAAAAGTGCTACAGTTTGAGAATGAATATTTTAATTTGATTTGCTCAAAAATTACCATAGTTACAATATTTACAAGTATGAATTAAATGAATAATTAAAAGAATAAATTTTTCCTATAGTTTTAGTAGTAATACCATTTATTGCTCGATATGATTCCGTTCCTGTACTTTATTGTAATTACTTTATATAGAAAAAAGCAATTTGTCCATAATATTTCTCTCAGTGTATGGTTGACCCCGACGTAGAAACCCGATCGGGCCCCTGTAATGATACACTTTCTCATGTTTTTCTAATAGGGACATTGTATGGCTCTGATATGGCAAACCTACACTGAGAGAAATATATGAGTATATTTTACTAAGTGTTTTCGTAAAGTTGTGATATATTATCTTTCTTTTAAATAAATACTAATATTATTTCATATATTACGAATTTTTTATTATTAATCACCAAGATCTTGGTAATTCGTAATATATGCATTCGTAATATATGAAATAATATTAGTATTTATTTAAAAGAAAGATAATATATCACAACTTTACGAAAACACTTAGTAAAATATACTCATATATTTCTCTCAGTGTATATGGACATATACGTATTTTCTTAATCCATATATGGTCGATATCTAGCCATGTATGGTTATATATGGATTAAAGAAAAATATGAATATTATGTTTTTTTATTTCCTTATATATAATTGTTCAAACATATATGGACCATAATATTGACCATATGTATATGTTTCATTTTTACTAAGCCTATGATTGTTGATAATAAAATTTAATTACTATATATATAAGCCTTTAAAACAAAAACAAAACTAATATTATAATTATTATTTTTCATTTTACAAAATATTTTGGAGTAAATTTTAAAAATTACTGCTATTTGTATTTGAGTGTAATAACACAAGGTATTCTGAAGATATTCTGAAAATATTTTAGAGATGCTTCTAAGGCGAACTTTAAAGTTCCTCTGCGTGGCATTACGGCGAAATTTTTATTGACGTGAATAACAATCTAACAAACTACTTTGAAAAGTTTCGAAACTTTAGCTGTATAAAGATAGTTAAAATTAATTTACGTTAATATTTCTTTTTAAGATATCACCGTTGAAACTGTAACAGTGATCCATGGCCAAACTATTACTCACAGGGTCGAATCAATAATTCACTATGTGAAGTAGTAAAGTTTTGCCTGCAACACTGTCAGTCTGACTGTGATGGCAGTAACTTTAAAGACATCATTTTCTGAGTTTACGAAACTGACATTAAAGATGACATATAAATTGTACTACGCCACGCGAAAACCTAAAACTAAAATTCCCCATTGTTACTGCACACTACTTTTCAATTTATTGATTTGTAATTTAACTTTCTTCCGGCAAGGTTACATTTCTTAAAAAATCACTAAACGCACATTTTGTTTCCATTTTTAGAATCTACCACTAATTAATAAATTATTATTCTATTCGAAAAGTAAGTTAGAACCAGATTTTTCTAGCTTGAATCTCGGAATTCCCTAGAAATTAAATGTCCTATATATCCTATAATTTTGTAAAAAAATAGCTCTTTCTAGACGCGGACGGAAACTAGTTGTTTCCCGCCCTAGGGAGGAAACTAACCGTTTTCCACCCTAGGGCGGAAACTAGCAAGTTTCCATCCTCGTTTATAATCAGCTGGTTTTCGTCTCCTAAGCAGGACAAAAAGTAATTTGGTGACAAAAAATCATTTAAAATGAATGGAGATTAATTTATTGATTATTGTAAACAGAGGTAATTAATTTCCGCATGGAAATGCTTTAAATTTAATTATTTGATTGTTTACTTCAACGCGAAGTGAAAACAAAATTCCTCAGACATAAGCCCCAAATCTGTTTGAAAATACAGATAGCATCGTAAATGTTCAAGACGATCGCATGTTCTGGCTTTGCATTTCATCCTACCTCTGACCATAAAACATTTATCGACTTTGCTGTTTTATAAATGCGACAACAAGTCCGAGTGGAAAACCGGTCGCAACATTTGAAATTCCGCTTCGATCCGATAGTTATCCCTACGCAGTTCTAAACGGGGATAAAAATAATTCATTCCGAACAAATTCCAAGATATCTCGGCGGCTTTTCGCGTTTCGACTTTTAGCACATTTCCCTTAATCCTGAAATATCCGCGGCAGTAAGGAATTAAGTTACTAAAGTTTGCTAAATTAGCGTTTGTTATTATTGTATATAACAAGCTGAGAAATATCGCAGTGAATTTTCATGTTATGAAAAAAACATTTTCTAATTCTATTTAAACTTTTTGAAGTAAAGAATTAAATTACTGAAATTAACTAAATTAGTTGGTCTTTAGTTTTTGTATGCACGAAATAAGTTTTGGACCAGGAACATGTTTCAGAATATATCCAGGGCTGGCATTATGTTTCAAGATCAAACTGAAATCAATTGTTCTGTCTCTTTTCTGTACATTAAATTGTGATATAAAAATAAAGGATAGAAGAATTGACTACAGTTTGATCTTAAAACGTAATTCCACACCAGATGAATTATAAATTGAAACTTGGTTGACAAAAATCGGTTGGATATTGGTTGAATCGTCCAGTACACCAATAGGTGGCGCTAGTGATGGGTTTCCCGCAAGAGTAGTGTCTCGTGGAAAAGTATATAGACGCTTTATATCCAGCCGATTTCCACGCAGAAATCTCACTAAAAAAATTATTTCTAAGTTCATATAAAAGTATTTCCACAAAGTATAAATATATTGATATATGTTTCGCTAAATTTACAACATTATAAAAGAAACAATTAGTTATAGTTTTATTTATGGTGATATTTTCCAATAATACAAAAAAACTCTATAGATTGTCGTAAGAAGTTGAAAAACTTTTTCATCTTAAATTTAAAGCAATATTTTGAAGATGAAAAGAAGATAAATAGAAATGACAAAAATGATGAATTAGACTTTAAGGAACCGTGTAAATTAAGCCAGTATATTTGCTTAGTGTAAAAACATCTTTAAAGTGTAATTACGAGTCAGTATCTAATTGAACTTTCATATGCAAGGTAACATCAAAGTGGCTTTGATTACGGTATTGATCTCCGGGTAGCCGACGACCTTTTTCTCCGCGTTATTTTCACATCTTTCTCTGAAAATAAAGCGGGAAAAAGATACAAATGAATGAGGCTTAATACCGCTTTTTTAAAGGTATTTTTTGTTTTCGTTTACGAAGGAAAAGTGGATGCATGGAATTGACAATTTTACCGTTCCTTATTTATTATAAGATATTTGCTTCGATGTAAACATTATTTTTTTTTTAGATTAACGAATATTCGAGCGAGGGAAGAGAAAAGTAAATAACATGCATAAAAGTTGTACGCTTCAATCGCTCGAAAAAGCAATTTGTAACAATTGAAATTTATTTCTTTAGGCCATCCCTATCAGCACATAATATTATTTAATGTTGTATAATATTCTATGAACATTCCTAGAATAATAAAATAATATTAAAATAACATTCTAGTTACATATTAAGATTATTACATGTCCGCTTGAAGTAATATTCCTGGAATATTGTTTTAATCCTCGCAGAATATCAATTTAAGGTTCATAGAATATTATAAAATATTTGTAGAATGACATTGTTGTAAGTGAAATATATTTGCATTACATTATTTTTACATTGAAGAATTGTTAATTTAATATTATGATAAGCTTATACATTTTTTATTATGCAAACATTAAAATAACAGTCTGCGAGCATTAAAATAATGTTCTAGGAACATTATAGTAATATTCTATGAACATTAAAATAATATTCTAGGGAAATTATCATAATATCATTTCAAGCAGATATTTAATATTGGTAGTATTTACCTGGGATATTATATAATATTCTAGGATGATTTTAATATTTTAATATTAAAATAATATTTGTAGGATATTCTACAAATATTATGTATTGATAGGAATGTTCGTATATAAAATTGTTCAACCATCCCTAACGCAGGAAAAAATGCACATTTTTTTTAAATATTTTCAATCGGTAACTATTATTAAATTCATAACATTTTTCAAATATTTAGTACAAACACTGAGAAAAATATTTAACAGAAAATAGTTTTCATGCAACAATCTTCATTGAGCTGATTTACGTACATTTCCTTATAAGTGTGGGAAATAATCAGCTTAGTTTATCTCATAAAATGAAATAATCTTAATATTCTGTTTCCTAAAATAATAGGAAAACTTGCATAAATCAGCTTGGCAAAGTTTGTTTGCTGTAAACTGTAGAAAATCGTCAAAAGAAATACTCTTAATGCGCAGAAGAAGTGCGTCAAACTTTAATGACTATAAATTAATGAAGATTACAGTCGTGTGGTAGAAGTAATAAAAGTTTTTCTTAAAATAAACAATATTTATTATTAGTTGCTGCTACATATGAAATATATATGGTCCATATATGTTTTAACAATTTCATATAAGTATATATGAAATTCATATATGGACATATATGTTTTTCCTTAATCAATATATTCTTTCAATAATTTCCTTATATGGAAATCAATTATTGCCATATATCGACCATATATGACCACATATGATTTTTCTATTTCCTTATATGAAATTGTTAAAACATATGCGGACCATATATGGACCATTTTACTAAGGTAGTAATTCTTGATGTAATTTTTTTCACTGTACTATGGGAGTGTGTCCGCAAAACCACCAGATTATATTACTGCATATATTATATCTAAATAAATTAAATACATATACACATATATTCATTCTATATCGTGATACCCATTATAAACGTATTATTACCATTTTATTTAAACTGTCGACATAAAATTCCCTAGTTGGAAAAATGGCAAAACTCAATTCCGGCAAAAATTCGCCCGATTTTCGTGTCGCAAATTTGATTTGGCTTTAATCTAAATTTTTCACGAGAGTTGATACATTTCGTAGGACCGATATCAATAAACATAGTTGAGCATTTTAAACGACATATCCCCGACTAACAACTTTTCTGATAGTACGTAAAAAACATTATTGCATCGTTCGCCGGAGCAACAGGATTGGAGTAGTTTTATCTCGTTACTTTAGCGAGGAATGAGTTTCAAATCCCGAGTCCGTTCGCTGATGTAAATCCTACACTTCTTCCGTTTCATTTATATTTATCATTTTTTCCCGCTCCTCGGCGAGCGCCGTCATTATGCGTGATAAAAAAAAACTTGATGAAGGGGGGAAAAAATGGTCCGAATAAAGTGTAAAAAAAAAGTTTGCTCGTTTCTGACGACGACTCCCGAGGACACAAAACGAAATGAAAAATTATTTTTCCCAGCGACGTCGAATGAATGTAATCGGATTTCGGTATGAAAATTAGCCGAAACTGTTTTACCAACCGATGGTGTAACAATATTGTACTTTAATAACTCAATCTCTTAAAATGTTTTGCAAAGAAGTGAAAAAAAGAGAGAAAACAAACCCTATCACCATGTAATATTCGTATAATATTCTAGGAATATTATTTTAATATTAAAATCATATTAAAATGATATTAAAATAATAATCCTAGAATATTATATAATGTCCTAGGTAAGTACTATGAATGTTAATTATCCGCTTGGAATGATATTCCTAGAATATTATTTAAATATTCGTAATAGTAGTATTAAAATAATATTCTGGAAATATTAAAGTAATAATCTAGGAATATTATCTCAAGTAGACATTCAATATTCGTATTATGTACCTACAATATTCTGGGAATATTACTTTAATATTCCAGCAATATTACTTTAATATTCTAGCAATATAACTTTAATATTCCAGCAATATTACTTTCATATTCTGGGATAATAAGTTTAATATTAGTAATATTCCTAAAATAACACAAGTAAGCAACAAAACAAAAGTTATAACAAAAAAGGTATGTGATAGGAAAAGCCCGCATTTTCTACTGTAACGGTAAATATAATTAATACGCTGATTCCAGTATTAATTATGCGCGCGGGTAAACTACATTCCGCGCGGATTTTAATATTACTATAATTGTTTCGCCGTAATTTTCTGTTTGTCGAATCACGCAATCTTCCGGTTATTTATACGGATGTTTGAATTTAAGTGGAATTGCGTGCCGCACTTGTTTGCGCTTCTACTACTGACCTACCTAATTCATTACTTTCGGGCCTTTGTGGACGCCCATCAACGTGCCTTTCTATTTGTTTTGATTACACTTTTATCCGCCACTATTAATTTTCCAAAAGTAAACAATCCGGGATAAAGTAAAAAAGAAGAAAAAAATTTCATTACACATTTTTTTGTTTATTTACGCGTGTTCCTTAATGCAGTCGGCTATGTAAAATCAAAACGAAAAATGACAATAACAATAACAATAACATAAATAATAACACAGGGGGAAAAGGACATGTAATGCACGCAAAAAAAGCGTAAACAAAAGTAATGAAAAAAAAAGATTGCAAACAGACTAGTTCGTACGACCGAAACTAAATGTTATAAAAAGGAGAAAAAACGAAATAAAATCACGCTCTGGCGGAAATATAAGACTTTCTTGGTTTAAATACTGCCAAACGTCGGATTTACGATTTAAATGAAAGGGAAAAAAAAACTGTAAGCTTTCTGTTTTAATGAACAAATGACGAGGAATGTTATTTAATGACTTTTTGTAACACGTGCACGGAAAGTGCTCTGTTTCCGTCCTGTTTGGAAAATGGAAACCAACTTATTATAGACAAGGACGGAAACTTTCTAGTTTCCGCCCTAGAGCGGAGAACGACTAGTTCCCGCCCTAGTCCGGAAGACTACTAGTTTCCTGTCCCTAGGGCGGAAAACGACTAGTTTCTTTCCTAGAGCGGAAAACGACGAGTTTCCATCCTAGGGCGGAAGACTATTAGTTCCCGCCCTAGGGCGAAAAATGACTAGTTCCCGTCCTAGTCCGGAAGACTGCTAGTTTCCTGGCCCTAGGGCGGAAAACGACTAGTTTCCGTCATATTACTACTAATAAAAAAGCGTTTAAAAACAGATAATTTCCAAACAGAACGGAAACAGGGCACTCTCCTTACACTTGTTACAAAAAATAATATATATATCGTGTGAAGTTGGCCACACTCGTCTACAATCGCTATCGTTCCGCCCTCGGTGCGTAATACACTATTTCGCGCCTGTTATAATAATAAAAGTGGTCAAATAATTGTATACCGAGGCAAATATAGAAATTGAACGCGGCATTATTCAGCCGAGGAATTCATCAAGGAGAGATGCGTGCGGAAATGTGGCGCGTCATTGTAAGGGTATTTTTATAAATGAAGTTTAAAACACGCGCGCGGTATCATAAATATTTCAAAGCGAAATCTATTTTCGATATAAATATAATCTTGTAATTCTGCACGGCGAATTATTTATACGCGTACGAAAAGTGGCTTACGATGCGGAATGAAAAATTGAAAACTGCGAATATCTGAGTCGTCGGCGGGAATATTAAATTAAGTATTATTGGATATGATGGATTTGAATATTATTTAAAAGAAAATACTCGCGGATTAATATTATACAAGTGTTCGACTTGCTGATTGTGTTCCGAGAAAAAGTGTATAAAAGGAAAAGAAACGTAAAATAATTATTGCGCACGATATAGTATTCTGCAAGCATTATATTTATTGTGCAATAACTTTTACACAAAAAATGATCCACTTTGTTCTTTACTTTCAATTCATTAGAAAAAAACAAATAGAAAGTTTTATTGAAATTCTCATTACTTAATTATTTAAAATATTACTCAATATTGGTTAAAGAGGTTAAAAACATAATGAAACTTAAAATTAAAGATTTAAAAAATATATAAATAAAAAAATGTAAACATTTTGTTTACAAACAAAGAATGTAAATATTTTGTTTGTAAAATAAATGTTTGTAAACATTTTGTTTATAAACAAAAAACGTTTGTAAACATTCAGAAGGTGAGAACTGGCAAAACAAAAACAACGTTTGTTTACATTACGATATTTTATAAAACATTTCACTTCTTAATCACGTAAATAAACTTAATTCCTCGAGCAAAAAGCGCACTTTATTACGAGCCATAAAATTTAGCGGGATGATAAATTTCCTAAAAATGTAGAAAGTTTTCGTCAATAAAGAGGTAAAAAAATGGACTAAAAGCAGCATGAAATATACCTGGTACTGGGCAACAAATATGAAGAAGGTCGCGCACAGAGTGACACGCAAACGACAATGAAAAGCAAGCCACGGTTCATTCAACTTGACATCCATTCTCTTTACGAGCTCGAAAGAACCGTCCTCAAATGTGAATAGTAAAAAAAAAACAATAATTACAATAATCAGTAGATTAATAAGTACATCTACTGCACGTCATCCTTTTCTTTTAACATTATTAAAAACCCATTTAGTATTTCCAGTCATTCTATTACAAATAACGAGCGTTGTTCCAAAATAAAAAAAGAAAAAAAGACAGAGAGAAAGGAAGAAACGAAATCGATAATCAAATAGTAAAGTAAAAAGAACATTTTTGTAATTTAAACAATTCCATGATAAGTCTAATAAAAATGAATCATATATGGTCTATAGATGGTCCATATATGTTTTAACAAATTCATATAAAGACCGAATATGGTTCATATATGTTTCATTTTTATTAGGAAACCTATAGTAAAGGTTATATTCTTTATTTATTATAAAGATTGCATTCTTTATTTCAAATTTTCAATAAATATTTTATAATTTATACTTAAGGATAATATACTTACAGTGAGAGAAATGTATTATTAGTTACTACTATATTTTATTATGTAGGTCAGAGATATGTGAACCTTTATAATATTCCTGTTAACGTGATAGTATATGAGAATAATTTATGACATAAAATTTAAAAAAAAACATTAGAATAAAAAGTCGTTGCCAGGGAATCGAACCCGTCAACAGTCAGACATTTTACCACCACATTAAGCCGACCCGAATGAATATTAATCTTCGTAAAACTCACGTGCGAATGTGAGAAATGGGCGTGACTTCAAGTTTCCAGTCACCGATTATTATGAAGTAATACCCCCACCACAAAGCGGCAGCATAGACTAGTGGTAAAAGTCGTGACTAATGACTCCGTTGTAACGAGTTCTATTCCTTGGTCAATTTTTTTTCTAATATTATTTTTTAATTTATATTTTTTCAATATCATATAATAAGGAGTCCCATAAATACAGACACATATATCGCCGAGTTATTATAAAATATAATAGCAATTGCTAATAAATTTCCCTCGACGTGTGTCCAAGGTAAATAACATTTTCTGAATATTGGATTACGATGTTTTTAGAACTTCCGAAGGATATTACTGTAAGGTTTATGGATTCATTTAATTTACATGTCGTCAACATTTATGGCAAGTTCGTATAAAAATTTCAAAAGTATTACAGTCCGAATATTAATGTTCTCTATTCAAAAATATACATGCAATCTTTGGATTAATAAAAAAAATAACATATTCGAAATAATAATTTACATATCAGAGAACTGAACTTGTGACTTGTATTTAAATTCAACTGTTTCCACTTGGCTACATACGACCTTCACATTGGTAACCTTCATTAACAAATTATACTTGGAATATCACTTAAACGCGTGTAAATAAAGTTTGTAATTGAACCAAGTTTCCTTTGTAATTGAAGTATGTAACTGCAGAAGTTGCATTAGCCAAGTAGACGAAACAAATGAGTTCAAATGTTCACATTGCGAGTTCAATTCTCGGTTTTATTCATTATTATCACAATGGTTTTCTCTTTTACTCCTAACTAAAATAATACAAATGTATTAAAAACGTGAGTTTAAGGTTCAGATAACATTCTGAATTTAATCAGCATTATTAAGCCTCCCTTTCAATCCTTTCCCGAGAATTATAATTAAGTTGAAATGTTTTGCAGACATTTTTATTAAATGAAAACAATTTTAAATGATATAATAATTATCTTTAGGATAATCTAGTGATATTAGTATTTACTAGGGGATATCTAGCGATGTTTTGAATAAGAAAACGTGAATAAAGTTATTAAAATATATATGGACTATATATGTTTCAGTTTTACTCGGGTTATTGACGAAATAATGATATAACATAAACAACAACAACAATAATAACAATAATAATAATAATAACAATAACAATAATAATAATAATAATAACAATAACAATAATAACAATAATAATAATAAACAGAGGACTAAAATAAAAACAGTAAACACAGAAAAATATTACTAAATTCCCCAGAAGTAGAAGCGGACGTTTTACGAGGTTATTTGTTTTGTTTCGCTTAGTATTTATTTACAAATTAGCGCGCACTAACAACGAGTGGTATTGCTCCGAGGGCTATTATTGTATCATCTGATGTATCATATCTTGGATGCGGCACGCAAAAATGGAATCATTAAATTACGTAATGTGCGCGCACGTGAAAATGATGACCTCGTTTTTTGACCGCCGGCCAAATTTACTTTGTGTCGTTCCATAGTTTTGACGTTCTATTATTACGAATTATCAAGTCGAGCGTGCGGTCGATGCGACGTCGCGCCACCGCCAGACCGAGGGAAAACGCGGGGAGAGAAAAAAAAAAAGAATATCATCGGACACTTTTAACGGTCCGCGATTTTTCGCAACGCAAACTCCACCGATAAAATGAAAAACTTTGTTGCAAGAAAAAAAAAAAAAAAACGCCCCAGGGATATCGAACAATTAGCCGCTACTTTTGTTATAATTAATTAAGTCGAAAAGTGGGGATTTACTTACGTGCATTTCGGCTCTAAATCGAAGGAGCAGTTCCGCGTTTCGACTGTACAAATGGAAAAGAGATTCAGTAAACTGTTTCTCCAATTAAAGCATCGCGTACCCGGGAAAGAGAGGGTCGGGGGGTGGGGATGAAGTTTTGTTTGTAAATAAAGAAGAGGAACAATTTCATTCGAGTTTCATAATTAAAAGTAATTGAATCGTGCATTATCAAATTTCAAATTTCCCGCTTCAAATGGAAGACAAATGAAAGATCGTTTATCTTTCTTTCCCGGCTCCAGGAGAAATTAAATTTTAATAATAACACGGGTTGGCTTTAATTAACAACGCTCGGTGGACCTATTCGAATTTTAAGCATCGAGAAACTTCGGGGCGATTTGAATTGCCCGCTTAAAAATGGGCGGGAAATTTGAAAAGTGTCAACCGCGAGCGATTTTCTTTCATCGCCTTTTATCGCGAGAAGCAAAAGAAGGATAAAATAAATAAAAATGGATAATCCCATTGTGATAATCGAGCGATGCTATTAGTCGGGGATTCCGTTGTATAATTTTTAACCATTACCATTCTTCTTTTTCTCTTTTTTTTTTTTTTCTTTATTTTATTTCGCTCTGATTTGTTTCACTTTTTCTCCAAGTTTGAAAGCCCACAAGTGCTCGACCTCTATTTGTTTTCCTACGAGCGGAGTTTATTTATCGAAGTAATGACACGCGCACCGTGATAATACAATTTGTAAACGCGATAAATCAAAATCAGTTTTAAAAACACCGCCTGTCCGTTCATTCAAATGAAGTTCTTACGATCGCTGCAGTAAATTAAGAAAAGTGACTGGAAAAATATGATTATTTCGCTACGTCATCAAACAAAACCATTTGAATTCACGCAATTAGTGAATTTTCAGCGCGGCAAAAAAAATAAAAATGGAAGCGTTTAATTATTAATTGGATGTTTCCTAGTACAAATGAAACACATATGGTCCATATATGTTTTTTTCAATTTCGTATAAGGAAATAAATTCATATATAGACATATATGGTCAATATATGGCAGTAATTGATTTTCACACATGGAAATATATGTCGACCATATATCGATCATGTATGGATTAAGGAAAAACATATGTGTCCATATATGAATATCTTATGGACCATATATGAACCATATATATATTTCATTTTTACTAGCGTTTGTTCAATTAATTTATTTTTATTATATCTAACACTAATTGTTAAAATTGTTTAAATAAAGTATAATATACAAAATAAATTATATTGATTGGGATTTGAACTCAAGTTTCAGATATTTAAATTTTTGCTAAATAATAATAGATTTTTATATGCGCGATTGAGGAATAAAATATTTAAGAACACAAAATTGTAAACAAGGGACTGTTTTGTTTTCTATTTAATTCCACTTTTGGCGACCTTCCGAAAACAAAGGCACGTTGTTATTGTTTTTATTCATTTGCCCTTCCGCGTATTTACAAACATTGTACACATGTTTACATTTTTATTTTAAAGACATTTTTTTCTTCTTCAAAAAAAAGACAGCTCAACAACCTTGTAAATTATTTAAAAATAAAAACAGAACAGTCGTCTTGCGCAAATTCAAAAATTGATCGCATGTGAAAAAAAAAGAGAGAGAGAAATCTGTTGATTGAAGGCAAAGAAATTCACGTAACATAAATATTGCCCGGCATAATGCAAACAAGTGTTGCGGCACGTGTAATATGATAGCAAAGCGAAACGTTCGTCCAATTAAATCAAATTGATTGAGAACCTTCAAACGGGGACGGGGTAGGGGTCAGCAAAAATAATGGATCATTATTTCAAAAATAAGCAATATGATATTTAAAAAAATCACATTACATGTACTATTTTTCCTTCTTTTTTTTATTCCATACGTGACAAGTCAATGTTAATTTGATAGCCAAATCATCCAAAAGAGATTTCTTTTTAATTCAAAGCGAATAATAATAAAAGCGGCAGGATTTAATTGAAAAAGGAAGTCGACGTGTCCCGAACAAGAGGAGAGTAAATTGATTATCGATGATAAAAAACTGCTCAGTCGGATTGTTGTTATGATTTCCTTTTCTCTCTTTCCCTGACTTTTTAATTTGAATTTCGCGCTCGACCGGATGAAAAATTCGTTATTAAAAACTTATGATTTGGTATAGTAATCATCGTAATGATGATGATAAAGGTAAATATGAAGACGAAGATGAAGATGAAGATGGTAAAGATGATGATGACAGTGAAGATTGAGACGAAGATAATGATGAAGATGACGATGAAGATGATAAGTGTGCGAGAAATTCAGAAAAAGAAGAAAATATTCTACAAAAATTTGTTGTGATTCTGACAACTTTACAAGATGTGTCATAAATACTTGCATCTATATTACAATCCAATTACAAATTTTACAAGTCAGTTGCACAACATTGTAACTTTTCCAGCATTAAGCAATATAAAGCGAAACATCTTATGAAATCATTATGCACGTAATAAAGTTTAAAGCGCACATTTTCTTCGTCCAATATAACGCTCAGATGAACATAAACAATTTTATGTAATCTGATGTAAGACAAATGCTACATAATTATTCGCATTAAAAATTTAAAGACGAAAAAAAATTAAGCACTCGAACTACCGAGGTTTCATGGGTGGGCGATGCTTCGTACTATCGAGGTTCCAATCCATACTTTGTTGGTATCAAAAAATTGGTAACAGTGCCACTTGAAACAGTGACAAATAACGCCATCTAGTGTAATTTAGGCAGAATTCTCGTTTTACACGAATTATTAATTTAACACATTTAGTGTTGTGTATTAATAATAATAAAAAGGTAAACCTTAAATGCCTGTAAACGAGGGAAAATTTTCTGAAATAAATTTGAGGATATTATTTAATATTATAGTTTGTCAATGTCGTTATATAAAGGATTAGACAAAATTTGGAAACGACTGAAAATAGAATAATAACAATCAATAACGAGTAATTAATAAGTTCGACTGTTTATTTAAGACAATTTATAATAATAACAACAGCATTGTCTATTTGAAAATCACCCCAAATAGGAGACCGATAGATTTGACAAATCTCTAAATAATATACGAAATTCCAATTTAAAAATTTAAGGCACTTGACTGGTTTTCAAAATGGAACTCGCGTTCCAGTTAAGAAATTGTTAAATGAAAAATGATGTCGCAAACTTTGAAAAATAGAAACAAATAGAGGTTTGTTTGAAGATTGTTAGAAATTATTGTTAGGTACCAATTTGCGTACACAGTTATAAAGCAAAAAAAAAAGCGCAATACAGAATTGTAAAATAAACTACAAATAAAAATTCCACGAATTCAACTTTTGTATTAAAAAAAAGAATGAAACTGGAGTATCGATTACTTCACAGTCACCGTACAGCACTCACTGATCACAACTCACCGGTCACCACCGGTCACTATTCATGAACTTTACCACTATTCTTCTAACTTAAATATAAGAATCATAAATTCAAAACTATACGAAATCAATGAAACTATACAAAACTAAGGAAACTAAGGAAACTAATGAAACTAATGAAACTAATGAAATTAATGAAACTAATGAAACTAATGAAACTAATGAAACTAACAAAACTGACAAAACTAACTAAATTAAACAAAACTAAGGAAACTAATGAAACTAATAAAACTAATTAAATTACTCAAAACTAAGGAAACTAACGAAATTAACAAAACTAACTAAACTAACACATGATTCTTTTTTAAATTCTAAAACCTCAACAAATTTTACAACATCATATTGTTAGGAATACTACAAATGGGCACAAATCAGAGTGTTACAATAAAATGTATCAGCAACGGCAAATAAATTTCTCCCCCTTATTAAAGTGCAACGAGGAAAATCGCGGATGAAACGGCGCACTCGAACTGGACGCGATTTAATCGAGCGTAGAGAAAAGTTCAGCGATCCCGCGAGCGAGACGGGAGTCGCGCGACGCAGACGGACGTCTGCCAAAATCGCGACGCTACTACTTGCCCCGTCCGATCGGGACCGCGCGCGCGCGCGCGCGCGCGCCCACCAATTATTCCGAATTGCATTTTTAATTCATCGACAATCGATCGGGCGTAAATTTAAACCCGTCGCGGGCAAATAAGTCGGCCGATATTTTGCGGCCGGGTGTCCCAATCGCGACGCGCCAATCAATCGACTCGGCCATTGGTCGGGCGCGACTTCTCGCCGCCGTTATCGCTGTTAGATTTCGTTAATTAATGCAAGCGACGCCGAATTTCGCGCTTAATTAGCCGCGCCGGACCAAAACGGCGTGTCAATTGACGCGGTAAACTGTCGCCCAATCGATTTTAACTGATAAAATTTTTCCTTTTTCTTTTCTTTTCTCCTTTTTTTAATTCAAGAACACTCGTGGTCGCTGACACAAGCACATTTTCAAGACACCTTCGCCACTGAAAGAGAAATCAAAGAGCCCGCCGAAACGCGGCTACGTATTTTTCTTCTTTTTTTTTAACCTTTCTCCCTTATTTTTTATTTACTGTTGAAAAAAGGGAGGCATAACAATATTTAATTAAGTTCATCTAAATTTAACCCTTCGAGTCCCACGGTATAAATTAGGTGAATAAAAATATTATTTAAACATCTTTTTTGTTGCGAGGGAATTAAGCCACGCCCCCAATCTAGCGGTATACGACGATACCAGAACAATCCAGTCTACTAACGATGTTTAACCCGCAGGGTTACCAATACATTTTATTTTTAAAGCGAATAAATGAATTTTTTATATAAATTATTAATAAAATTTATTATTATATAATGTAGCAATTATTACTTATTATTACTTCTCATTAAAATGATATTTGCGAGTGCTTTATGCAATATCTTTGCAAACCTACGAAATATAGGAAATTTTTTTACAATGCTTTCCCGCGTACAACAAAAATATTAATTCAAAATACTTCTTTCCATTCTCTCTGCACCTATCATACCTCTTATAAAAAAAACTATATTTTCCTTATCTTGCATGAATTAAGAAATTCTTGATAAAATTTCGAAGCTTAATTTTCAAAGGGTTAATTTCCCTTACTGTATCTCCTTTTTTTTTGTTCGATTGTTTTTTTTTTTTTATTATATCCTTATTATTTATCACGCTTTTTTAAAGAAGAACTTTCTCGAATCTTGAAAAAAAAAATACAACATTAATATTTAAAATACTTCTTTATTGCACTTTTCAGATTTATCCCACCAGTTCTCGACTTTCTTTGAAATCCCTTTTCAGGTTTATGTTCTTCCTCTCGATTTTATTCGAGTTTTTATTTGTTCCGAGATAACTTATTTAACGCACTTCGTTGTTTATTCTTTATTAAATTTCAGATAAGATTTAGATATGATTTTTAAGCTGTAAAATTATATTTGGACAACCTGAACGAATTACTCTACCCATGTAACAATCCTTAACAGTATTAAAGAAATAGCCGTTAAAGATAATCCCAGATTATTTTACTTTAAAGAAAATTCTTATTACGAAGGAAAAGATTCTTAATCATGATTACAGTTATGAATTAATTCATAAAAATAATACGAATTAAATGTAAAAATTAATCCATTTCACTAGAGTTTGGGGTGTAAATTCTACATTTTCGATTTATTTCATTTCTTTTTATTATTATTTTGGCCTATTTTTTAAGAACCTTATTCAATTTATCATTATTATAAACAAGAGAACTTTAGTATTTGTAAGAGCTATCGTATTTCTCCCCATAAAAAATAAATTTGGGGTGGTTTGCCCCCCCCTCGATAATACCACAAATATATTACTATGCAAAGTACATATTAATGTTTATACCGAAAAAAAAATGCATAATTGATTTTCGTCCCAAGGAAATCATTAATCAAATTAATTATACGTCGGAAATTTTTAAAAGAATGATAAATGAATGGTATTCCCGCGTGGAAAAAACATTGTGGCAGAGTCTATGGCTAAGACTGTGGGTTCGACTGTGGCATGCGGGAGCCCACAGTCTTGGCCACAATAAGCCACACATGTTGCCGCAATGGATCGACTGTGGGATGTGGCCAGGAGCCACAGTCGAGCCATAGTGGC
>JABFPN010003704.1:0-17215 GCA_022817305.1 Leptoteleia sp. ZL-2020
AGAACCTTAATACTGGTCAACAGAGGTCGTGAATGGCCGAGTGGTAAGACATGTGACTTATAAATTGTAGGTCGGGAGTTCAAATCAAGGTGGGATTAAAGTAAATTTTTTTTTTATATAGAAATGCTTTGTTAGCCACTATTGCTCGACTGTGGCTCCTGGCCACATCCCACAGTCGATCCATTGCGGCAACATGTGTGGCTTATTGTGGCCAAGACTGTGGGCTCCCGCATGCCACAGTCTTAGCCACAGTGCTGCCATAGACTCTGCCACAATGTTTTTTCCACGCGGGTAGTATTTATGAAAAGAATTATTCATATAAAGTGTCATTCATAATTAAATAATCGAGTCATATATGACTATCGCAAAAAGAAATGAGATAAATTTTCGGCATTATTCAGTCGTATCATTTGATAGTCATTGCATTAATTAAGCACTTCTGTATGTACTGAAATTTGGTGTAAACAAACATTTTGAATTCATTGATAATTTCGGGGCAATATTTATGATGTCATAATTTCTGTTTACACCAACAACAGTTTGTGAAAGTGATTGTATATCCGTTATATTGATTTTAAATTGAACATTATAGTATTTGTATCGATTATAATTTTGGAGCAATCAATTAAATACAATCAAACGGTGTTTGAAATAATATTTCCTATAATATTTATCATGCCAACTAAATATATATATATATATATTAAAATTTAGAAATTTTAATGAACTATTATGCATGCAGATAAATTACATTTCTCTGTGCAAAGTTTTCACAATGGCATAAAATAATTAATTCATACAAAGACTTTGTCAATTATCGTCTCGTTTTTTTCCCACAACGTCACGCCAACCTTTTGTTGGACTTTTCGAGTTCAAATGCTAGGCCTTTGTTGGAAAGTTGCTATTGGCTTTACAACTGGTTTGCATATTTCTTTGTGTTTAGAAATCAAAGCTCATTGAACTTGCTATACGAGTTAGACCCGATTGTTCAAAGATTGAACGCTTTTCGGCGCGGCTCTTAGCGTGATTCAATTTGCTTTATTATTTTCACGACTGCTTTACTAGTTCTAATTACCATCAGTCAAATTCAAAAATTAATATTGCGAGAAGGTTTCTGATTACCATCTCCAAACGCAAAATATTCAAATGCCATTTTAAGTTCTTTCTTCCCTATATATGGTCCATATCTCTTCCATTTATACCTTATATGTTTCATATATGTTCCATATCTGTTATATGTATGCCCCATATATCTCTTTCATATATGTCACATATATGTTCCATATGTTTTCCATATATGCCTAATACTGTTCCATATATAGTCTATACATGTTTCATATATGGTCCATATATGATCTATACACGTTTCATGTATGGTCCATATATGATCCATACACGTTTCATATATGGTCCATATATGATCCATACACGTTTCATATATGGTCCATATATGATCCATACACGTTTCATATATGGTCCATATATGTTTCATACACGTTTCATATATGGTCCATATATGATCCATACACGTTTCATATATGGTACATGTATGATCCATACATGTTTCATATATGGTACATATATGATCCATACATGTTTCATATATGGTCCATACGCGTTCCATATATGGTCCACACCTGGACTATTTGAACTATAGAATTTCTGAATAGTTCGAATATTTGACAGGCCTAAAAAAGAGAGTTAATATGGCGACTAAACTGACAGCTATTTTGAAACATTTTCGACTAATTATAGTGGTTTGATAAATCCAATAACGTCAAGTTATCCGCAAAAAGATCAAGCTTTCGTTTCTTGCCAGGCTGAGGTTGATCCCGAAACATGTAAATAAAATATCAATGCCACCCGGTAGCTACCGCTAGATTGCATTCTCAGAAATTAATGTCTTCCCCCAGGATACGACTGGTTCATAATAGCAACCGAATTTCTAAAGGTGAGCGGTTAACGGCTCCTTTAAAAATTCATGCTCCGCTTTCGTTGAACCCATCCTTCATCCTTAATGGCGCACGTCGTACAAAGAAAATTTATGCACTCAATAAGATATGTTTTGATTCATACTACGATAACCAGAACCGAATAAGCTTCGCCACAAAAAAACGTCCTTTTCCTTTTATTTTCTATCCAAAGTGGAAGGGCTCTGCATTGCACCGAAATTTTTACAAATTTCCTTTAGTTCAAAAAAAAAAATTTTAATTCCTTACTTAAAGTTCAATTATTTCTTTATAATTTTTCTTGTACGTTATTTCAATGTTTATTTTATTTTTTTTTATTTCAAGTTACACATGTATTAAACAAAATTTAATTTTTCCGATTTATTTCATTATTTATTAATTGTCTATCTTATAAGATAAAAACTTAAGAAATTTTGTTTTAAAATATTTTCTTTAAAAGAAATAAAATATATTAAATTGGAATTATATTGTGAAAGAAAACTGAATGTAAACAAAGATATAAATAGAGACAAAACATTGCCCTTTTCGATTTATTTCCAATGTTTACATCGAAGTATTCTTCCTATACATTTTTGCCAAGAGTTCATTGACCTCAAAAACAAAACATTGCATTCAATTCATAAGTAAATAGCACATTTTTAATTTAGTAGTCCGTCGCGTGTTTATGTATACACTACGTAAAATATGTTTTCGGTTATTTTTACTGTTTTTTACATACATATCGGTTAAATTGGTGCTGGTTCAACAGATAAAATTATAATGATGTCGTCGGCCTGTAGCGGACCAGTTATCAATACTGGCGATTTTCACCTGAACGTCTTCGATTCGGAAATATTCATCGGTGTAGTATTATTTGTTCAGGTATATATATATTGCTCTAAGCAAGTGGTTTTACATTTAAACTTTTAATATTTTACGAACGAAAATTTATGTCCTCTATTATTTTAATTAATTAATCTAAAGTTTTAATAAACCATCGTTAGATTAAGACTATTTCTAACTGTTATAGTAATTTAGTAGAACTGAAATATACATATATATATATATCTTTGAATTAATCAAAAAAGTACTATTCATTCGTATAAACGCAAAGATAGAGGAGGGCTTTTTTTATCGCAGGGTGAATTTTTTCGCGACAAGAAATTTGAGCAACGCGGATTGTAAAAATTGAGTTATACCGCGATAAAATGAAAATGTCGTTGAAAATTGAATTAGTGCGGAGGGTTTGAACAAACGCTTTGCTTTTTGTTGCAGCTATCATGGCGCATTTCTTCTTCCTGGCAGCATTCTTCTGGCTCAACACCATGTGCTTCAACATCTGGTGGACGTTCCGGTGAGTCTTTCATTAGAACCATTACAGATATGCTCCTCTCATTTTCCCTGCGCGAAAAGTCAGGAATTTTCACGAGCTTTTGCGACCAGCTTATATCCGTTATATCTTTTTGCCAAGTCTTTTACTTTTAAAGACCATTGAGCGTATAAAAATGCAGATACTTGCTGAAAAAAAGTAATGAAATTCTTATTTGATATATCAAATAAGGGGATAGATAAAAAATTTTAGAAAATATTTCATTACCTTAGAATGCATACATTTTTTTGCATTACATCCATCATTGCTAATAAAAGTAAAATTTCCATAATTATAAATTATATTTGTTAATGAATCGGTTTCAAAAACTAGAAGAAGAGTCACTTTAATTAAATATACAGTTATTATATTTTATCTCGATTTATTTCAAGTCTTTTAATTATGCATATGATTTCGTTTATTATCAATCGAGTTACACCTCGTGAGTTCTCGTAGTTGAATTTTTCGCACCCTCTAACCTCATTTAAATTCGTCATACAAAGTCACTTGACCCGGACGTAGAGAGAATAGGATGCGCTTTAGTTCACGTCGGGCCACTTACGCGCTTCGATTTAATTAACGTGAGACGCGCGAATTTGGCCTAATTGCCAAGTTCCAGCTACTTTGAAGACGCGCGAACAAGAAACGAAGTAGTTGAATACGAGCGCTGCACGTGTTCGCTAGTCTACGATTCTACTGTGCTCGCAAAACTTACGCACAAGGACACGCACAATTTTCGCAGACAAGAAGGCACAAATTGTTTGCGCCTTGCTGCTTCGGCTTAATTCGCTTGTCTTGTGCCAATTATACCGATAGGATTTCGTTTTTTTTTTCTTTTTTTTTCTTTTTATTTTAGTTAAATATTCAACTTCGCTTTTTCACCAAAACTTTACCTCACTTAACGGCGGCGCGATTCAAGCATTGATTAGGTTAATTGAAAAGTTAGAACAAGAGAAAATTTGATATTGTATTTCGCAAAATACAGACACGTCAATTGCATTCTAATCAAATTTTTTTTCCAGAAATTAATTTTGGCGTCAAAAGAAAATTTAATTTAATATTTTTTTATGTAACTTTTCCATGGTATTAAAATTTTTTCATTTAAAGAACTATAATGTCTGTTATAAATAACAATTTAGAAATATTAGAAGATATTGTATGATTTACGTTGATGAAATATTCTAAATTATGTAATAAATATTCTTTTTTTTGCAAAGAAAATTTGAAATTAGAAATAATTTATGTTATATGACTAAAATCACGTTCTAGAAATACCATGGGTGCAAGTAAAGTATGTTATTTTCAGATAAAATGAGTCATTTGTTAAGGTGTGTGCTCTTAAAATATTATCTTTCATTAAAAACAATACTTCAATATTACAGTGAGATGTTTAAATATTTGGTACGTATAATATTTCAAAGACTTAACTCGTTAGGGGTGTTATGGGAACGAGACACCGGTAAAACGTATCCAATTACAAAACTTTCATTTCGCTAAAACAAAGAAATCACGTTTCGCCAATGACGCATCTTTCGTCGGTAGAACTAATATATCTAACGCCATTAGAGTGACAGACCAAGGGGACCACTCAATTCGCTAACGCACATTCTATTACCAGCAATGAATAAACATGACTTGCACGTCCTACGTGGAATGTTCGGGATGACTTACCTGGTCCGAGCGGTTATTTGCGCACGGACATTCTTTCTCCTCAAATTGACAAGTTTATTTTACGATTCATCGAATAACACGGTCGAATTTGAATAATAACCTCCCACTTCGGTTTCGAGTGCACTTCTCATATTATTACAATGCAAATCACGCGCGCGTTTGTTGCCGAAACATGATATCATGTTCCGCGAAGAAACGGAAGAAGAAAAGGAAACAATCGTGCGTTTTCCATCGTGCTAGCGGCGCGATAACGATGGAAGAAAAAAGGTGCGAAAGGTCGACGAACAACTATAACGGGATATTTTATTTCTCAAAACACGATTACGCTTAAAAACTTTGACGCGCCGTGTTAATTCCGATGAATGTAATTTGCCGAAACGCTAAGACAAAAGGAGGAAATTAATATCGGCGGCTTTCAAACGTGGTTTCAATTTTCTCGCTCGTGACTGGCGCATAGTTTCGAGGTTGGAGCTTTGACACAATTAGCCGCGAACGATAGTCTCGGTATTTAACAGACAGCGATTCTGCGAAGCTTGAAGTATTTGGAACACTCAATAGGAAAACAACGGCGACCTTTTAACAATTTTACGACTTGTTTTTAAAATCGCTCGCGCTATTCTTTCGTGGAAATCAATTTCGCTGCTCGAGTTTGCCTTTGTCATGGATTATTTGGATTAATCATTGCGAGCCTTGTGTTATTATTTATTATTATTATTATTCGTTTTATCGGTTCTTAAATTCAACTTGCCAAGATGATACATTGATAGCGGATAAAGTATTGTATTACTGCGATATAGACCGCACGTACGGTTTAGTTTCAGGATTTGTACTTTCAGTTTGAATAAGTGAAAGTTTTGGGTATATCCCAATATTTGTTTTCTTATCATATTAATAAGTTAAATTTCCGTTCGAAAAAAAAATGAAATTTCATCCTTGAACAAGTGATTTCTTTTTTTGTCCCGTCATTCAGTTACATGGCAAAGTAAATTTATTTTTTGCTAAATTCAACGTTAAAGTCTTTTGAATGGAGAATTTCGTTGTATAATTAATTAGAAAGTTTGCGAAGTTTCATTTTAATATTAGCTTTTGGTTAGTACGTTGGCGAATATAATTTTTATCACTATTCTTGTCGTAGTTCAAATTTACTTTTTATTCTATTTAATTTCCTTTTTTTTTTTTCATTGGTAATTTGAAACTAAACCAATTCTCTTGTCCGATTTCCGCGAGCCAAATGCATGCTTTTCGTATATCGCCTTAAAAACCTGCCTAAATCCTTGTCCAAACATTTAAGAAACGGGACGTCTATTATAAGAATGTTCCTTGAATCAATACGAATCATCTCGATGTCGTCTAAAAAGACTCTTAGTGGCGGTGAATATTTCAGGGGATTCTATAGCTGGATTTCGGAAATCGGGATTAGGTGTTTTATATTGTCGTGAAAGGGGAATGCTTTTTACGCGTGACTTTTTGTATCGAGAGCACAGTGTATTTTTAAACCTCCACGTAGTCGCCACGCCAAAGTAATTCAGTGTGAAATATGCATCCGCTAAACGTCGACGTATCAGGGCGACTCGAGTTTCGCGATATCGCAAATGGATTGTACATCGATAACTGAAACAGTCGATTTGGACTACATTAGAACAAACGTGGTCATAGTTCTATAATTGATAATTATATAATAACCAGTTTTTCTATGAATAATATTCAACTCAATCAGTTATCTTTTTTATTTACTTTTTTTTTAAATTTATTTTATTTTTATAAATATTTAAATGGAAACTAGTTGAAAATTATTTAATTAATTTATTTCCGCTTTGCAATGAGTATAAGAACAAAAATATCTGCTAATTGAAGGCCGTGTATTTCATTTCAAAGCTATAATAATTTAACGAACGAAGTCCATAATTGTTTGTAACAAAAATCCTCTTTCCTTTCGGCGGAAAAGTCGCCGTCGCCATAAAAGATTAAAAATATTTCAATACTAATACATTATAAAAGACTGCATAGCTAAAAGCGCTTAAAGGATTTATTCCATATTTTTCCATCGGTTTTGCGAAAAAGATTTAGGATTATTATCAAGCTAGAAATGCACTCTTGTAATCTTGCTCGCATTTATACACATGATAAACAACTTGACATTTTACATTTTACTTTCGAGTTTCTCTGCATTACTCGAATCATTTTGCCACATTACATTAATCCCCCTCCCTTTTAACAAGTACAAAACTGGATTCAATTATGAGAATGAAATGAAAATAAAATCTTGCTCCCCCTTTACATTTAATTTTCTTTTCAGGAAAAGTATAAAGACAAAACGCAAAACGCAGATAAAAAAAAACAAACAAACCAAAATAAAGACCGTAAAAAAAAAAACAAAAAAAAAATAATAAACGAAGCGAGTAAAGAACAGATATCTAAACAATTACCGGATTTCACGATAACAACTTCTTTGTTCATTAAGCTTCGGAATAAAATGTTTTCCGGCTGCGTTTGGTGTTTTACAACCGCCATTAATAATCAATTAACTCGGCAAAAAGTGCTGAATCTTCGGCCCGAACGTTTTCTATCTTGTTGCGCGGTCGTATTTTATTTTGGCCGGCGAAGTTAATCATGCGCGTTCACGAGTAGACGGTAAAAATCGGAATTGAGATCATTAGCTCGAGTGAGTTATTGGTTCACGGGGCGCAAGAAGCGTAATGCCTCGATTACCGCGGACGCAGATGAGATCGCATTTCGGCTGACATTAATACGAAATATTAGCGCGCGACCGATGCAGAACGAGCTGCAACAGCCAGAGGTGAAAGATGGGATCAGGATCACTCGGTCGACTGGTTAATGCGATGCAACGTGAACGCCATAACGGGATCTTACGCTCTTTTCTTTGCCCCCCCCCCACTTTTTTTTCCTTTTTATGCGGCGCTTCCACTTCTTGCCCGCGCGACACACATCTTATTCATTTTGCCACATCCGACGCGCACTTTATACCTTTTTCTGCATTTTCTTCCCCCTTATCCTTCGCATTCTTCGTTGCATTAACGACGCAGAAATCACCTCCAGTTCGATATCGCGATTGACAAAAACCCACCGCAAATAAACGGCCACTCAATTCGCTCGCGCAAAACTCCGCCGGTGTGTTTACAATGGGCCCCAAACTCGGATCTTTTTGCGTAGATCCAGTCTTTTGATCGTGTATAGTTTTTTCCCTCCCTTAATCTTTGTTTGCGAAATTTTACTTTGCGCGCGTTTGAAAAAGTCGCGTGGAATTCCCAGCTTGTCGTCGATTTCTAAGGGTAACATTTTGTAAACTAACAGCGAGGAAATTGTGGCGGATGAATTGCTGTAATCTGTGTGATTAATTTTTCTGGTCTAATAAATTTATAAATCGAACGATTATCTTATTTACTCGATATATTTTTTTTAAACGTTGAAATGAGTAATTGATAATGAAAGAGGAGATTTTTGCTACCAAAAACGAAATTTTTTTTTTTTTCTTTTCGCGACGTTCGAGTGCTTTTATTTCCGGTCTTTTATATTTTATCGTCCTTTTAATGACGCGTTGATAAAATTTTTCACGCCACATTTGACCGGCGCTTTGGTGAATTTCCGAAAACTAATAATAATTTCTTTTTTTTTTTACGAAAGCTAAATGTTTTCAACTCTCACGCCAACCGCGTCGCTTCTTGTGTGCACATGGCCAATTCTGCGTTTGAAAGCGTCGCAGTCTGGATGAACCGAGTGATCCTTTGTCGTTACTTTTTCCACGTCCTCTTTCATCCTTATTCCGATGCTTAGCTCCCGTTTTTCTTTGCTGCTTTTTTCTTTCTCTCTTTCCCGCCATATGGTAACTTGCTTCGTAACTTAGAATACAAAGGACATATATTTTTGTTGCCTAGCTTTGTTCACGCTTTCAAATAACACTGTTGCGCTTTGGGGCGAAAAAAAAACCATTCAACTCGAATTATATAGACGTACACGTGTTTAAAGATGATTTACGATTAGATGACGTTCTGGAAAAATTATGTCAATTGTCCGAAATTCGGAAGTGAAATCAAAAGTGTTGGACATGTTTTGTGATCAGAGGTCTGTCAAAAGAATATAAAATTTCAGTAGTCGATCAATAGTTATACAATAAAATAAAAATTAAAATAGAGTTCACTTTTTCATCGTGTGAGAGCGGAATTGAAATTTTCCAATGATTTTCAGTAGTTTAATGTGAAAACTAAATCCCAGGATTTGTTTCAAGTATATAAACTTAACAATTTGATGCAAAAAAGGTTTTATTACATTATAAGTGGATTAATAACTTTAATGTTCGAATGAAAATTGAAATCCAAGAAAATTATGATATATTTAATTTTAAATAATGAAAACAATATTTTCTTCTAATTAATGGGTGGAAAATATTGACCGAATTGATAGCAAACATTGAAATTCATTAAGAGAAATAATACGTATAAGTCAAATATGCTTTTTCTCAGACCAAAAGTTTGAACTGATCTTTAAATTTACATTGCGCATTGCACCGAGAATTTACTTTACTAAATTTGTGCACTCGCGTTGTATTATATATGTATAAAGTGCAATTGATTAAAACCACTTTACCATACTTGTTGTTTATAAAATGTACACTTATGTTACAAAATTTGGCAGTTTAATTTGTTAATACACATTTATTTGAGGAACGAGTGTACAAATATAATAAATATTTCGTATAAAATACACTGACAAAAAAGGTAATAAAATCTAACTAAATTTACTTGAATTCATTATTGCTGAAATTTTAGTTGTACACACGTTAATGCAATGATTGAAAAAAGTAGTTCTCGAGTTGGTTTAAAGCGAGTCAGTTTTGTCATTAAGTTTCGCTGTTTTGTTTCTCGCTGTCTCGTGCAATTTGTAGAGCGATGGCGTCGTTTCTTTTTAACCTTATCCTGTGTCGTTTCTTTTTTTTTTTTCTCTTCTTTTATTTTTTGTTTTCGCTCGCTTCGTCAATTCATCAGAATACCAGTGACGAGTCGCGAGAGAGATGCGTGCCAAGTTACTCGGATGCCAAAAACAAACTCGGCCCGCGTTGGCTGCTGAAATTGGATAGCAATTTTTCAGTCGGAAAATTAGCTCAGTGAAATGCGCGACCGGCATTTCGCGGACGTTTTGGCCTCGTTTGCGCGTCGTCGACTCGATTGCTAATTGCCGTTAGTGCTCCCGCGAAACGCGACACCGACGACGAATATAATTGAAAAGTGTTGCGCGCACTTTTTGGACAAGTTTTTTTTTTTTTAATGTTTAATGGAGTTGGATTAAACAGATTTCGCACGCTTTTTTCCTCGGTCTGGGTTTCACACGACTCTGCAAATCCAGTTAAATTATGATACTTTTTATCACTTTTTCATATATCACTCGGGACAAGGAATTGAATTAGAAAGGGAAAAATGTTTTCATTCCTCCATTTTCATAATGAACCTTTATATGCGACACTTTGAATTATGGCATTTGTTTTAAGTTTCCAACTTTAGTCGAGTGGATTTGATGAGGTTAAGTGGAAAGCTTTTTTTTTAATTTTTATTTTAGCACAAGTGAATTAGATTAAAGATCCCTAGTGAGATAATAGAAAGTATATTCATAACGTATTAATTCCAGAAATTGATATTTTAATATGATTAGAATATATTGCAGAGGGAACTATAATTTTGCTTAATTTATATTTATGTTTTACAAAACTAGATATTCGTTCGTAATTCCAAACTTCGTATGCACGGAATACAATGGAGAAGTAACTTTTATCTTCTTTTTAATGTGATTATATAATTTTTGAAGCATTTTTCGAACATGCTATTTTTAAATGAACTGACTTTCATGAACGCGATTAAATTAATTTGTACAGAATATAGTAACAAAGAACTCTACTAAAATATGAACATACCTCTTTCTCGTAAATCAGAATTTACTTTAATATAAATTCATTTTTAGAACCGAATTAAAAAAATTTTTAGTGATAAAAATATGAATATTTTTCAATTATAATTTATTTTTATATTATATAGTAAGAAATTTCAAAAGCAACCAATTGAAAAAAAGGAAATGCATTTTACATTTGTACAAATGAATTGCCAAGTAACCAATGCACTTTTTTAATTGATTTAACTTTTTTTTTTTTCTACGAAGTAAGTCGGCTTGGATTGCGGTACTAATTAATTAATCTCGGAACTCTGGCGTAAGTAAAATCTGCCGAAACAGTAAAGCTCCCCTGGCTTCGATAAAGTCAAATTATCAGTTAATCCCACCTCCACTTGTACGAAACTGCCGGCAAATAACTTCCACGAAGCCGAACAAAAAACGCGAACCGGCTCAATCTGTAACTTCGCGAATCAATTACACGCTCGATGACGAGTGCAATGAAAAACACAAAACAAATCCCACGCCTTCGGCAGGCAGTCGTCGCAGTGGGAAATATCTCTTTACATATTTCACAGCTTAATTGACAATTATTCAATCACGCGGGCCGATCTTGGAGATCGATTGATACAATTTTCATCGGTACTTAATTAAAAGAAACCTACAAGAAACTAATAAAGACCGAACTAATAAAGAAGAGAGCGAGTTTTCGTTTAATTTTATTTTCCACTTTCATTCTTCGGCAAACAAATAAGGATAATCGAAAAAAAGGATAATAAATGACGAGATTATTCAAGGAGATGACATTCATGTAGTTAACTTGAAGTGAAATATTCGATTTAAAGTTACATCAGTTTTTTGAAATGAAATTTAAAATTAACACAAAATTTAATATACTTTTTGTATAAATGTTTATTTCATTATAATAAATTTAATTAACTTAAATTTAAAAACACATACATTAACAAATATATTAACTTTAATAAGAAATTACATTAAAATTGCAAATATTTTATATATTATATGTTGATATAAACTTTGATATTTTATTATATGTTTGTAATCAGATTGTTTATATCCCCAAAAAAATTATATCTATTTTTAACAAATCACGACTTTATCCTTTTGTCTGCATGTTTCTATCTAAACGTTTAATCACAATTTGTATATATAGCTTTTTTATCATTCAGATCAATACCTGTTTTGAATTTCATTTCAACTCATTATATATTTTTTTTAAAAACAAACTAGTAACAATATATCCTTATAGTCGTAAAATAATCTATAAACGAATATAAAAAAAAAAATTCTACAAGTATTAATAAACGTGTGTACAATTATTATTACAGTCTATTAAAAGTTTATGTATACCCCGCGTTTACAACTATTTCTTCTCGACTGATATTTACGCGGCAGTTTTTTATGCAATTTTTTTTCCAACTTGCGTATAAATATCATTATTTTATGAGGCTATTAATTAATAACAGCTTGATATCTTACGTAAAGTTCACTTTTGTATTATACAAATAAAAACAATTTTAATTCACGGATGTTAAATATAATTTTGAAAAATAATCTCATAAACCATTTTTCTGCAATTTACTGTCCAACCTTCATTTTACGTCGCTAAAAGTTCGCTACTTATCCTTATTCGCACGCTGGCCGTACCTTTATATTTAATTATGATCATATTTTTGCGCGGACGAGAAGTGCTAATCATTTTGCCGGGGAGAAAAAGCGGTGTGGCTTGTTCGCGCGAATTAAAGGCTGTTGACTTTTTAACGTCTCTTTCTGGTTTCGCGGCGCTCGGAGGCGAAGCGAGGGCTAGGCCAATTGATTCGTTACCGTTACCCTTAATTGCACGCCGGGTAACGTGGTCCAGTGTCGGGTTTTGTACCTGCATAATTTCCCACGACTCCGCGCGGTCGCTTTACCTCGCCGACACTGCGACCCCGTGCACTCAGCGGCCCAGTTAGGCGCGCACTACTTTTTTTTTTTCTTTTTTTTTTATCCCTTGCGACGCGCGTTTTAGTATCGCGTTACTAAATCAATTTGCGTCTGCAAATATCGTCGACGCGCTGGAGAAACGTAGTTATCGATATGCAAATCGGCGAGAACTCGCTAACTTGTGCTTGTGCGAAATCCTGTTGCTAAAAGTGCCACGTTCAATTGTATTTTTTTTTTCTTTTCTTTTTATTTTGGTTATTGGTCTTGTTTGGGAATCAATATTTACTGGTTTAATAGCTTTTCATCTTATAGTTACAGAGATATCGTTTTATTGAACGAAACAACCATTTCCATTCTGTTTTTTTTTTTTTTTTATGTTTTATCAGCTATTAGTTCACCAATTGCTTTAACCTTTTTTTTTATCTTTTACTATTGCGAGGAAGAAAAATTCCAGCAGAGAAGTCTATAAGTAATTTCAAAATTTAGTTTTAATTAAAAAGAGAATTACCCTTGATATTTTTCCTTATAAAATATAAAACTTTCAATTTACTATCATTGTTTATCGTAACACGATTAAATATATAATGTTACTTGAATTTTCAATTACATATCTCTACCGTTATTAAGTACGGAATGTAACTCGAATTTTTAGCTGATAAAAAAAAAGTCGATTAAGTGCGATCTAAGAACCGTTAACTGCAGAATTCAATGCCGCAGCTAATTTATTATACTTTTTAGTAATTACGTTTTTATTGTTCTATCTATTGCACTTAAATTATATTTAGTAGTTATTCAATCTAAAAACACCATTTATTCATTATTTATTGCCCTTTTATATTTCTCAGCGCATTTCATACTTTGTCTGCGCATAAAAGATGCTAATCTCGATTCAATTAGTCTGTTATGAAACGAGCACCCGACATTCCGAAGATTTGTAAGAACAAATCGCATTCCATCAATGGGATAAATAGTGTTGCCCCGTGCAATAGTTACTCAGTTACAATTCAAATTCAAACGAAGCTCGTAAGTATGAAGAAAATCAAATTCCCATCGCAAGGTTAGATTACTCACCTGTAAACAGTAATTATGGAAGTTAAAAGTCTATTAATAGTACTTGTAGCTGGAATATGATGTAACAGTTACAAACCGGTACCTTGCGCAAAAAAAAAAAAAAAAAAAACATCTCGATATACCATCTAAACTTGTTTCTTTTCATGATTCATACGAATAACTTAAAATCGTTTGAATCGCGAACCTGTGAACTTTTTATGTAACGTCTGAGCTGTGAAATATGCTCCTACATTTTTGACCCAGATGCCACGGTTAATTTATTAGCTCCAGTCCAAAATCTTTTTTCTTCCATTTTCAGTAGGCTCATTCGTCTTTTTCAACTTAAACCACTATATTATGATGAATTACAAATTAATTAGCTTTATTGCAATTGCCTCATTCCATCGCGAGTAATTATTTTATTCTTAACGATATCAGTAAAAATGGTAAAAAAACAATTACTGACAATTTTCAAGTTATCATTCAAGCTACACAAATCTGATTCTCTTCTATATTTCAGTTATTAAATTTGAAATTGGTTTTTTGTCTGGAAAAGAATTTTTTTTATACGGTATTAGTTGAATTAATTAGTTTAATGTTGATATTAATTTCATGAACAATTATAAAATATAAGTAAACTTGTACTTTTATATACGAATTAATCATATTAATAATGTCTTTAAACTTCAATCCTTAATCCATTTCGAATTAATTTAAGCAACAAAGAAAAGAGGGAAAAACAAAAACAAACATTTAATTTAAATCCGGCAAGTAAAAGATTGATACTTTAGTCTCTACGTTGCATTCAAACGCCACTTCTCTAACAGTTCTGTTCGTCTTTTTCTAATTCAATTACAAACTTACGTTTCTCTGACGTGCGCGGTTCTCGAAACGTAAGTAACAAGTAATTACGGTCGCGCAGAATGTTTCGCTAATGTGCGGAAAATGACTTTGCAATGCATATGACAACTACAGTTAACGTCAGAACGGGTCGCGCTTCTCGTCGGGACAACTGCACGCTCTAGCAACATTTGCCGAGCATGTTGCTGTCACAATTAAAAAACGCCCTTGCCGAAGCGCGAGAGGCACTTATTTTTTTTTTGTATTGTCTTTTCTTCTTTTTTTTTACCTCGCATAATGTTATTTTGACATCGGCGAAACGACGTCGGAGTCGTCGCTCCATAAACTGGCAGCGAACGTAATTCGATGCGCGCTTTCGCATCGCCGTTTTCGTCGGTGTATCAATGCTTAGCTGGCAATTGATCACGGCGAATCTAGGTTTACTGCTCGCGACTTAATGGAGCCGGGCGATAAGTACGGCCGAACTGGCTATTTAATCGCGGTTCATTGTCGAAAAATGACGCTATCGCGCTACATTTAAATGTCAATTGGCCTGCTCCAAAATTCATACATCAGGCGGCATTTTTATGACCGCCACGTAAGCCGGTCCTTATCTTGAACAATTTTTTGGCCAATCTTTTCGCTCGCATTAGCAAAGAAATGAATATAAACAGAGTGTTTATCAAAATTTTGTTTATTTTATTAAAGAAGAATAATGATTATGTTCACTTTCATTTAATAGTTTATAACATGAAAAGGAAAAAAATATATTTTTTTCTTACTATCATTGTTTTGAGTATAGGAGATTAATTTTAATACAATTAATACAAGATCTTAATTTAGAGGTGGTTTTCTATCCTATATTTTCTGTGGAAACTTCTGTGAAGTGAGAAAGATACAGATTGTTCTGAAATGGGTAGGGTTGCCAGTAGAAAATTTATGGTTCGGATGTAAAGTCGTTCTTTATTATTACGGGAATTAATTCTAAGGGTAATTGTTTCTTTAGAGAATTATAAAGTAATAGATCCGAATTATTATTAAATTAAATTTGTCGATTCATGATTTGTGCAAATATAAATCTGCAGATGGTGGTTTTTAAAAATTGCATAACAGTAGAAATAATTGTTTATGATTGTTAGGAACCTTATAAAATTTCCGGTTCAATTTAAGTGCAAGACTGAAAAAGGAATTTGATTGAAAAATAACATAATTAAAGCATAAAAACCTTTAAAATAAAATACGCGGATGGAATATTTTGAAGTTGACAAATTAATGTAATTACTTAAAAAGAATGGGTAATGCAATAAAATGCATTCCGTAATTTTCCGATAAAAAGTCTGCCATGAAAATAATGATCAATTAATGATTAAACGCGCTTCCCTACTCAATACAAAAGTTGTCGATAAAGAGACTCGACATCATCAATTTCGCAAAAGCAACGCATCTCGCAAAACAAAATCGAAGGCTTTTTCATCGAAATAATTATCCCGGCACTATATACCCTCGTATGATACATTACTCGGTAAAAATTCCTCTTTTCTTCTCGACTCGTTTTCTCGAGCGCAAGAGCCCGCTCATCTATCACTCGGAAAACAAAGCCTTTGAGGCAACATCAACGCGCGATTCCATCTTTGCAAACAGATTAATGTTTGCCTCCGCCGGGAAAAAGATTGCGTTCAAATTGGTTGTACTTGCAAGCGCGTATGATTGATCAACGCCAGAAGACACCTCATTTCCAGACCTCTTTTTTTTCCGGACCCAATACTACAACGGGGCGTGAAATTTTTCGTCGCGTTCCGTCATAAAAATTGAGCTCGCCATTTGACACAAGCTGCATCGCGGATTCGGAAAAGCATTCTATTAAAAATTTTCATTACACCCCCATCCTACGGCGCGAAAGTCCATCGCGGAAAAGCGCAAGTAGTAAAAGCTCGCTCGTAAACAAGCAAGAACTTCAGAACGCGTTTCCTTTTAATGTTTACGACCTCGTACGAGTGTCTTTTTAAGGCCTTTTTAAGGCCGCGCGCGCGTTTCCTTTTACGCTTAATCGAAAACAAACGGGTCGGAAAATTTCGCGAAAAGCTACACGTCGATTAAAATTTATAAAGTTTGCCGTGAATCAAAATATCGTAGCGCGAAATTGCCCCGCGGAAAATCATCTTTCAATTGAGCAGAAACATTTTTAAACACACTAATCGAAGAGTTTTTAAGAGTTGACAGTGTTTTATAAGCTTTCTTATCTAAAACTTTGATAATATATATTCTATTGTAGAACATCTTTTATTGTATTCCAAATAACTAAAAATAATTTTTTTTGTAATAAATTAGAAATAGTTATAGTAAAATTAGAATATATTACAAATAATATATATATATATATATATATATAAATTTGCCAAATGGTGGTTTTGGAGACACGCCCTATTTGGGAGACTAGGTACGTGTTGGATTTTCAAATTTTGGAGGTAAATTTTCAAATTATGGAGGGAAATTTAAA
>JABFPN010003705.1:0-17215 GCA_022817305.1 Leptoteleia sp. ZL-2020
TGTTTCATATCAAGTTTCATATCAAGACATGAAAAAATCATATTTGGACATATATGTTTTACCTTAATCCATGTATGGCCATATATGGTCGATATATGGCAATTAGTGATATAATATTCTAGCCATAAATGCATTTAATAATTTCCTTGTATGGATATCAATGATTGCCATATATGGGTCATATATAATCCATACTTCCATACATGGATTAAGGAAGAACATATATATCCATATATGTATCTATTATTTCCTTATACGAAATTGTTAAAACATATATGAACTATATATGTACCACATATATTTTATTTTTACTAGAGATTTTAATTTAATATTATAATTTACATATGATTATAAAATCAATTTACACATGTAACAACAAAAGTTTATATGGCCACTTGTGTAACATATATATAACATACACGTTTTGCCACGTACGTCGCATATATAAAAGTTTTCCTATGTTCCAAAAAATAAACAATATTTTACACAAACAAATTACGTACATTATATTGTTTTACTAATTTTGATTTACGAAATTTTTATAAATATCCTCAAATCAAAATATCATTTAACTGCGATCTAGCATTAAATTTATCATTTGAATGTAGCAATAGTTAATGTATATTAAATATATATTGCATATGTGTCATGATATTTTTTTGTACACCCAAATAATGAATTTAATGGCATCATATACATTTTGAAATATTTTCAAATATCTTCTAATTATAACAAACTACTTTACTTTAATTCTCCAAGAACGTGCGGTTTTGTTGTCAAAAAAATTCCAGCGTATTCTTACTGATTATTAATTTCAACGATTCGATTAAAAATTTAACCGCATCAAATTACATGTTAATGTGCAATATTGTACATTAACGTTCGATGAATAGTTTAATTGTTTTAAGTAAATCCATACCTATAACAATAAATAATTGATCTAAATCAATTAAAATAATTAAATTAAACATCTTAGCAGCAAAAGATATTCCAAAATGTTCATAAAATATTCGTCAAAAATATTCCCACGTGTAACACCAGAAATACTTATGGTACATAACAAAAAAATTTTATTTACCGAGAAAAATATATATAATATATATTTTGTTAAACATTTTAGTGTTCACTTTTCCATTATTATTTCGAATAATAATTGCAAACTTACGAAATAATTAATAAATAACTAAAATTTAACGAATTGAAATATATATGGTCCATATATGTTTCAACAATTTCATATAAGGAAATAAAAGATTCATATATGGACATATATGGTCTTCCTTAATCTATATATGGACATATATGTTTTTCTTTAATCCATATATAGCCATATATGCACTGAGAAAAATATACGTTAGTTAAAATAACCAACACGAATTTAACCTTTTTTTTCTGGTGATAGTAACCCAAATTTACGTTAAAATAAGCATTATTATAGGCTATCTGACCATATTATTGATATAGAAATGATAAATGTTTTTTAATTAATTTTCGTGATAACTATATATTTACGGTTGTATTAATTAGATTTGCCCAGTTAATTGTTTATATGTTCTCCGTTTATATGTTCGTCTTCTGCGCAAGTAATCCGCGCCGATTCTTTTATTCTCTACGACATTCATTTTGTATTTAAAGTCAACGGCATTGTGTATCTGGAGTCATACCGCAAAACATAATTTGGGATAGTTTTAGTTTTGTATACGATAAGTATGTAGTTAATTTATTAATTTTTGAAAGAAATTAAAATGTGTCTAGTGTTACGTGCTTAACTAATTTTAACCAAAAAACATTATTTTATGCATTAATAAATTGAAGTTAACTGTGTTTGATAAAATTAATTCAATATAAAACAGAGAACTAGAGAGCAAAGGAGTTAATAATTAGTGAATTATAATTATTTTAATTATAAATTTGGTTTTAGCAGCTGTTTTAATATGATTGATTAATTCATGCTTTTTGATTCTATTAATTAGTGCTATTAAATTGATAATAATTGTAAGTATTTATTAAAATAATTATTTTATCAGAATATATATACTAACAACTTTTTGTTTAAAATTTTATTTATATTTAAAATTTATTTATGTTTAAACAAAATAGTTTCATATAGTTATAAAAACTGAGAATTTAAGTTACGGTAACTACTTGGATATCGTAAAAATAACTATGTAATGGTTGCATTAACTGATGTAATAAAGCTGCAATAACTATATTAATATTGGAAAATAATCAATATGTCATGGTTAAAATAACTACTTTAATATAGTTAAGAAAAGTATGAAATTGAGTAATAGTAACTATATTGAACGATTAATGTACTCTACTAGGAAGGGATATCGTACGATATCCCACAAATATTTCCAAATAATATATTTATGTCCAATCCCAGAAATATCTGTGGTATATATCTAGGACATATCTAGGACATACCAAAAATATTTGTGGGATTAGACATAAAGATATTATTTGAAAACGTTTGTGGAATATCATACGATATCTGTTCCTACTAGGGTAGGTATATGATATAGTTACAATCACTATATATTATAGTTAGAGACACACATGCCTTGGTTAAATAAAATATTATATTAGTTAAATTAAATATGGCTAGAATATATCAATTATTGCCATATATCGACAATATACGGTTAAACATGGATTAAGGAAAAACATATACGGTCATATATGATTTTTTTATTTTCTTATATGAAATTGTTAAAGTATATATGGACCATATATGTTTCAGTTTTTCTGGGGTCGTTTTCTTTCCTATCAAATAAGATTGTTATTCATTATTTGAACATGAAGTTATTTAATAAAAATTTAATTGCTACTAATTTTATTAAATATATTCCAATTAAGCAGTTTTTTTCATGTAAATAAATTTTTTTTGATGAGCCTATCATTATTATTACGCAGAAATGTTGAAAATTTAGACCATACGTCTGAAATAATTATAAGACCATGCATAACATTTCATGAATTTTTTCTTCTTCTTAGACAACATTTCATTGTACATTAAATGATATTATTCATTGTACAATTCCAATTTATCTACATTAATCATTTAACAAACAAAAAGCTAGTTTAATAACTATTTCATCATGGCCAAATACGGAAAAAAAAGATTGAGCCGCGATGTCAATAAATCTCGTAACATCATTTATTTCAAAAGAATAAATTTTTATTATTTTATTGCTTATCAAATAATTATGACACTTTTAATTTGATTTTGTAAAACCGTCCAGCGAAACGTACAAAGTATAAAATAAATTCCGGTAAATGTTTCATAAACAACGCCCTAAATTCGCGTTAACCGAAAAAAAATGGAAGACAAAAAACAAGGTGTAAACAAAGGAAGGAATTACTGTTAGATTTTTTTTAGTAACGCCAATAAGAGAGGGAGTAAAAAGAGAGAGAGAAGCCAAGTTGTGCTTTAATCCAAACTGCACAACTATGTCCGGTTACGTTTGTCGTAAAAAGTATAGCGGAAAACCGTTAATCCCCCCCCCCTCCAATTCAACGGGCCTTTAGGCGCCGAAAAAAGCGACGATAATCGGTACTTTCTCGGGCCCCCAAGATTTGCATCGAACGAGCGTATCTAAACCGGAAGATCTTCGTCAATTTAGATCAACGTGGAATACTCCCGAACTCGGACGCGTGTACATTCATTCACACTCACTCATACAGCTCGATTCGTCAGTTGTTACACCAACGACGACCAATGGCGTGGCGCTCTTAGAGAAGTTCCACGTACTGTGCTATCCTTTCAAAGCGAGTTTACTTACACTCATCCAGTGTCGTATCATAAGAGTCACCACGAGGTTCAAATTGTTTGAACATTTCTTTCATAATCTTACGAGAACACTTGTGATGCAAAGGTAAAGACGGGCATTTCAATGCAAAATATTTTATTCATATGTACTTTTATTCAAATTTTTCATATGTTACAGATACATGTATAATATGTTTATATTGTATTTTTATAACATTTTTTAATAATAGGGAATTAATTTATACTTGTAAAGAATTAACGTACTGTCAAAACGATTATATTTTGATGTTAATTATTAATTTAATTTATTATTTATTTAAGTACAATGCAATATAATATAGCAGTTATATTATATTAATGTAATTAAATGAGTTAATTAAATAAAATAAATTAATAAGTATAATTAAATATATTTAATATATTTATTATACTTCGTTTTTGAATAATTGTTTACAGATTGAAAAAATATATTACAGACATATGTATAATATATATATTGTATTTTTGTAAAATTTGTTAATAATAATCAAATAAAATAAAAATTAATAAGTATAATTAAATGTACTTAATATATTTATTAGACTTCGTTTCTGAAAAATTGTCTTTTCACAAACTTTGTTAATAATACAAAATTAATTTATACTTATGCAAAATTAACGTATTATCATAACGATATTTTAATGTCATTTATTAGTTTAATTTATTTTTTAATCAAATTTAATGTAATATAATTTAAGTTATACAATATTAATATAATAATATAAATCAATCAAATCGAATTAATAAATATAATCAAATATATTTAATAGATTTCGTTTCTAAAAAAAAATTGCCACATCGAACGCTTGAAAATTAAGTCGACTTTAACAAAAAAATGACAGCAAATGTTGGAATTAAATAAACCTCGCGTAATAGTTATTGACCTTTACTAATTGTTGCCATTGCTAACAGAAGTGTAAAATAAATCCCGTGAAAAAGGTTCGTCGAAATAATGGTTTTGCAACGTATGGATATAATTTCGTTCATGGTTATAATTTTTTTTTTATATAGTTATAAATAAAACATCTTGTGCAATGGAAATCGAATATGTTTTAACATTGTCTGCGACAACGTTGAGTGCCGTGATTGTATATCGTATATAAAATAAACACTATTTTAGGTTCAGTATACAATGATCCCGTTTGTTTTTATGCAACTAAGGAACTCATTATCACCGGCACTATCACAAACACGCACAACAACGTGTCAAATAATATTCGCTCATTGCCAATCGAGTCCATTATCTCCGCTTGGATCGCATAAATAACTTAAAACACCGAACCGTTCAATCGCACAGCCCGAGTCATTTTTTTATACTTAATTCATGCAGGTTACTTTAACGCTAATTACAATGTTTCTTTTTTTTTACACTCAGTTCGAGGACTGCCAATTGAAAGTATAATAAACTGCACGGATTTACAGCGGCATTGTTAACTTCGCCGGCAACAATAAAAATAATAAAATGTCTTCCGCAAGGACAAGGTCGTAAACTCGCGCGGGGCAGGAGAAAAAAAGCGCCCGTTAAAAAGTCGCAATGTCTCGCTGTGTGCGCCCGCATCGCAGTGCGTCCCTGTGGCGAGCTCAGCGCCTGCGCGCCGCGCTCTCCCCACCACGCGGTCAGCGCTCGCCGAGCGAGGCACGACTTTGAAGCGAGACTCGGCGCTGTTCCAGTAGTAGTAGTGCGCACGATGGAGTGCTCGATTGACTCTGTTTTGCTTTGGTGCCGCTGTCGTTTCTGAGCGGAGGTCTGCCCGACGTTGGGGACCGTCCGCAGGTTCACGCATAATTGCCGTTGGCAGGGTTCTCGCGCGAATTGTTTGGTGGTTGTTTTGGTTCATCGACCGCCCCCTTTCGTTGACTCGACCGAAGCGATAAAAGGATACGTCGAGAAGTTCGTCGCCGAGAATCGTGCTGCAGTTTGACGGACACTGTGCGGAAAAACCGAAGTGCGCGAAATTCGGCCGGGTGATATTGAAATCCGGGGGATTCGTTTCGGACTGGGGACGGTCCACGCAACGTTCTGGATATCGCTCCCTCCGTTCAGGAACGATCGGCTACGGGAAGGTCCAACGAGTCAAGGTAAATTGCAACGCCCGTCAGCTGAGTCTATCGATTTTTCGGAACGCGCCACCGACACGACGAGACTAACAAAACTAACGTACGGACACGACTGCTAAACGCGACGAAACTAACGAAACTAACGAAACTAACGAAACTAACACGAAACTAACACGAAACTAACGAAACCAACAAAACTAACGCACGGACACGACCGCTAAACGCGCCGTAACGTTACAAAACGCGACGAGATACGCGCCGACTTTCAATCATTTAAACGCGTTTCGTCATCCCGCGGGACTTACGCAGCCTCCACGGTTGGCGTAACCGTTCGTTCGTAACTTTGACAATTGACACGAGTGTTGCTTATCAACGTAATAATATCTATGGAAATGCCAAGTTAAACGGTTTCCTTTTGCTCTGATCTGAAAAGATGAGGCATTTGCGGTCTTGAAACATATTAGAAAAGAAATCGATTAGAACAAAAGAACACGTATTCCTTTTGTCGTGTTCTTCTATTGCAAAAAAAAGGAAGTTAATTTGATACAGAAAAATGGTGTGGGACAAATTAAGTCACTATGTCTGTGAATATTTAACATGTTCCAGCCTCGACGATTTTTTACATTAAAAAAGGACAGACAATTCTATTCTTTTTCAATTTAAGATGGAACATGCCAGTTTGATTTCCATGGTAAAACAAAGTTTAATTGTCGAACTATGTCTTTATCTTTTTTTATGTCAAAGGTAAAGTCAAAGATAGAGAGATAGTTTAAGGATTAATCTTAGTTTAATCGTTTATGGTGTATTCGGAAATGATTTTCCGAATTGTATTATTGATTTCTCTCATTTCAAGTTATCATCAAATGAAAAAGAAAAGAAAAGACAGATACTCTCTTTTTAGTCTGGGATAATAGGTCTCCCAGTCACAATTGTTATATTTACGCCACGAATTTCGAATCGTTCCAATACCGCGGAGTGGAGAGAATTGATCTCGTTTGATGAACGCGTCGAGGCGGAATTTTCGTTAACTGCCATCTCGCTTGTTTGCCACTTCGGGGGCGCGGAATGAAGCCGACCGAGCAAAGTGCAAGCCGATATATTCGAGCGGCTTTTCGCATTATCTCGCGGATGTTTTTCGCATCTCAGCGTAAAAATAATCGTCGCCGCCATTGCAACAGATCACGAAGCTGGCGGAAGATCCGCCGCGGAATAAGTGGTCTGAATTCGTCCTAGAATTTCAAACTGTTTTTTAGTCACAAAAAAAACCGTTAGATATGTAGCATTTAAAACATTGATAGATAGGGTTATATTGTAATAGAAAAATTTACGGGTTTTGTCTAAATTTAAGACTATTAGTTTTCAACTCGAACTTCGTTAGGAGGCTTTTTTCGCCGCGTGTTATCGCAAATTCCACGGCTAAGTTGAAGCGGATTGCGCCACGCGGCTAATGGAACGCGTCCGCCCTCGCGGCCCAACGGAGGATGCCGCTTTTTTTACGGCCGTCCATTCATCAATCGCGGAACCGCGCTGAGCTGGGAAGGGGGGGGGGGAGGGGTTTACGAACACCGACGATCGATCGGGCGCGCACGTGCACCGGTTTTGCCGGACCGGCCCGGATGAGTTGTGTACGGCCCTGCGTGTGCGACGCGCGTGTTTGCGCAAGTGCAAATTCGCCAGGGGCGTAGCTTGCACAACGGCGGTTACGAATTTAGGGTGTCTGACGCAACGGCAAACGTTTTGCAACGACGTTTACGGAGCGGCGAGGGGAAACCCTTTCATCAGAGCTCCGAGGAGCGACCAGATTTTGTTGCTGATCTTGGGAACGTTTCGATGTATCTGGCGGGCAATCAAAATATCGAATGCAATTATTGTTATTCTTTGTGTGTTAAAGGGGCGCGTTTATCGTTGCGCGATATCGCCAAACAATTTTACGGCTTTATCAGCGGCTAATTGTTCGAGTTTATATTTTCTTTAAATATGTTTTCGATGGGCATTAAGACAAAGCGGGCGCGGTCATTAAATCTACATTTTGTCTATGATATTTTTTTTCTTTTATCAAACGTTTTACGTGGTGCAATCGACATATTTCGTGTACGGATCATTAAATATAAGTCGTAATGACGTGAAACGCGTTTAATTTTTGTATTTGTTAATTGAAGATGAAATTGTCGAGACAATTTGCACGTGCTAATGGACAATTCTTTTGCTGAATGATGAAAATAATTAGTATTGTTCATTTTTTTTTGTTTTATATAAAAATGGTCGGAATGATTTCCAGTTGATTGAGACCGTGACCAAGTTCTGCATTCATGGAGTTAGCGTCCTTCGTAATGAAAATTTAATTCCTTAATATTTTATTGTACACGCACCAAAGCGCCATTCTATGAACTTGGGAAAACAATTTCATTCTCCAATATACATATCCAATATACATCATATATATATGGATGTAAAACATATATTTCGTGGACCTGAAAAGATATGTGTATCTTCTTTCACTTTGAGGACCTTTTGCAATTTCGAGGACGTCCTCAAAATAGTTATATATGAAAGAGTCATTTTGAAGATTCTTCCAATCAACACGGTCCTGGTCCCAGCATCGTTAATTTAATTAGATTTTAAAAATAGATGGCGTAGCTCCTCTGCCGAGAAATTTCCATTGGCTAATTTCAAATTTTCCTCCAAAATTAAAAAATTACAACGTAATATAATTTTTGGGAGTGTAACTTGCGGATGAAATTGAGGGTGCGTCCCCGAAATATACGTTTCATGAGTCTATATATACTATATCATACTCTACTATATAAAAACAAATTGTACTCCTATATCCATGAAACGATACTCCATATATCATAAAATATAAATTAATTAAATTTTGATTATAAAAGTCACTAACTCCGTGACAGCAGACTTTGGACCTCACCTTAAGTGGCTGAATGAACGATCATGACTACGTTCCTGGGCGACTAACATTGCAACAAGTCCGCGTGTCTTTTTTTTCCTTCTTCTTCTTCTTCGCTTTTTCGAAACGAAGGCTCTCCACGACGCTCATTCCTACGACTACCTTCCAGCGATACCCCTGACCTTAACAAGCCTCCTACCGGAGTCAATTGCACAAGCGAACGAAGGGATGTCGAAACACCTTGACTTTTGAAATATCGCTTCTGTGAATCACGGTCTTCAACGAGCGGAACTTATTAGAATTTGACGATCGGGGTCCGATTGTATTGGTATTCTGCGATCAATTCTTCCTCTTGACGCGCGTATTATGTATGCTAATAAGGCGGTCTGCGGCGCAAAACTTTGAGCAACGCGTTTCAAAACTGACTCGCGTTGCCCAATCCGATTTGCACACAATGAAAAAGCAACGCCAATGTCAAATTCTGGCATTTTTTCGCCGCGACCTCGCAATTTTTTTTCTTCTACTTTTTTCTCTACCCCCCCCCCCCTTAAATAAAAATGATTAAGAAGAAGAAAAAAAGAGAAGATCTATCGATTATGTAACCCAGTTACGCAAGTCGAGTAAAAAAAGGGGGGGAGGGGAAATGATACGAAATTCGGTCCGGTCACACGGGACTGGACATCGAAGTTTCATAATGCATTTATGAAATTCATATCTGTCGGTTCACGGCTTCATACTGATTCACGTCAATTGTTCGCTCCCATTCGAGCGATCCTTTCTTTTTTACCGCTGGAAATTATCCGATCCACGTGTCCACTTAGTCATCATTCGTTCAACATTTCATAATCGTCTATTGCAAATTGAGTCACGTCCTTGCCGAAGCGCACCGGCTTTACCTTTATTCTTTGGGGACGAAATAAAAAAAAAATAGTAAATCAGCTTCCCCGGGACCATAACGCGACGAGGCGTCAAACTCGATACTCTAACTAACGTTTCAACTTTTTTTCCCCTTCTGATTCCAGGGCCATTCCGAAGATCTCTTTCCGTCCAAGGACTTTTTGACGGTCAAATTGGACCACGAGGAGCCCGAGCGCCAAGTGACAAATAATAGTAGATTATAATAAGTAAGACAAAGATCACCGGAGGTGGGACTGCAAGCGAGATTTGTACAAAGTGAGGTTGCGAGGAGACCGGGACACTCACCGCAGTGCTCTTACACCCATTGGCTGTGCTGAAACTCGGATGCCGTTAAGGTCAAGGCTACGAGGACTCGTTTAGTTGTTTTTTAATACGCGATTAAGTGATTAGTGATACTCAATATGAGAGTGGCGACCGCGTCGTTGCATCCTCAATCGGGGCGCATGAACGATGGAAAGTTCCCGTCGATCCAGAGCCAACCGGAAGTGCAGGCCCCGCAGCCGCAGCAGCTGCCGGTCCAGCAGAAACCAACCAACGAGGATGCGCCATCGCCAGTCGCATTTCCGGGCTGCGAGTCGTCCACCCCGTCAACCAACCCCGGTCCTAAGATTATCGGGGAACGATTTCTCATGGTCGGGCCGACGGAAGGCAGCTCGCTGTACAAGTGCGTCGACGTTCTCACTAAAGAGAGAATGATTGCCAAGGTACACGATCCATTCGATCGCAATAGTAATATTAAGGAGAAAGATACATTGACAAATAGTAGTGGATTAAGTAGCTTTGAATTATAACGAAGTAAGGGGATTTGACTGTTGACATTGGGAAACCTTCGGGCATTATCGAATAAGAAAAAATAATGAACCTTGCGACACGGTCCGTTATTGGCCATAATTAAATTCACAACACTTTATAATAGTTTTTTAAGTAACATGTAGGAAGTTAAGTCGTGTCAAAGACTTATGAGACTTTACACCAATATAGTGATGTATTGCGATAATTTTTTGAACTTTACTAACGATGCGTAACAAGGTTGCCTTATTAGCAGAAGAGAGAAGAGTATTTTACGTCATCGTACTATATAATTCTCACAACTGACTATGAGAGTTGCAATTACAGTGGAACTCCTAGTTTCCCAATAACTATTTCTCTTTCTCACCTCCTGTTTCTTCATCTACCGGTGTCATTTTTATTTTTTCTTCTTTTTTTTTTCTTCTTTTTATGAAACAGTTATTGGATCATACGATGTAAAAAGAAGAAAGAAAAAAAACCCGAGGAAACATTTGTACAGATATGTGAAGAAATGATAAGGTGTAACGTCATCGGCTGTTCGCAATTAACGCCCATGTTTACTCGATGCCATTATATCATCTTCAGAAATGACTTACTAATCATGATCCTTAACATTCCTTTAATCCGACAAAATTTGCAGACCCAAAGAAGATTCAATTGAATCTTCATCAAGGCTAATTCAACTGTTAACTAGGTAGTCACCATCATTATGTGACGATGATTCATCTCGCCGTTTTGCACCTCATTGTCATGCGCATATAATGTTTGTTACTATTTTAATTAGTTTAATTAAAACGGATGAACAAAAAGGATGATTGCAGTCATTAATCAACATCCTTGTTCAACTTCTTGTACAACACATATATTCATTGACAAATCAAGATTTTCACTCGGCCACGGCCACGTTAGATAAGTTTCTACGGAAATCCAAAAAAAAGGGAACACGACAGAGAGAGAGAGAATAAAAAAGGAACAGTTTCATTGATTACTTTCAACGATACCTCCGTCTGACATTGACCGGGTTTCCCATTCAGTCTTTTATCTCTTCTGACCAAATTGGGCCGAGTGAAAATGTGGTCACCGCGCAGGAAATTGTGTGCATCCCCACCACGCCCGCGCAAATTCACCGAACTCGTCATAAATCGTGCCTCGACCCCACTCCAAGGGACACAATCATCAGCCTTCCTTCTAACGTTACCAAATTCATCGTTCGATAAAGTAAACGTTAGATTGACCAACTTCTTCAAAGTGAGATTTCAACATATTCACGCGTTTATGAAATCCAAAAGTCACTTGTTGTGAATTTGGAAAGCAACCGGTCGCGCTTGCGCCTGGTGAATCGCGCACTAATTGGTTTAAACGGCCGGAATTAACATAATTTCCTGTTTCACTTTCCGTGAAATTTTAACGGTACCCGATCGGTTACGCAGGGTCCAGTTAGAGTAACGTTACCTCGACGGTTTTTCGATTAATACCGCTAATCGATAAGTCAATGACGAAACGTTTTCGTGCACTTCCTGATCTTGCAATCCAACGCTCTCCCCGAGAAATTGTAAAAGCTTAACCGAGCCGGGCATTGGACGATCGTTCGCCGTTCGTTTTCGATAAATAATTTTAGGACCCTAGTCAAAATGAAACCGGGCCGTGCCTAGTTTTAAGTAAGGCCCTTTTGTAGATTTGTCATGGCCTAATAGATTATATCATAAATTTTTAACGACACTTAATTATATCTATGACTTCTTCAATTTAACGTCCGATATTTTTTGGTCAAGTGTCAAAGAACAGCAGAATGGAGCGCTGTATGAGTGCAGTTATAATGAATTGCAACTAAATATTATATCAATAACAATACTAATAATAATGTATATAAGATGTTAGAGGTTACATAGCGTTTGGTTTCTTGGTTACATTTAAACTCATCAGTAAGGCTAGTGTAACCAATGCCTTATACGCTATGAATTGCTTCAAGAAGATGTGGTGTTCATATATTATCTGTATATCATTTCAGTAGTGGAAAAGATGAAAATACAATTAACAACACCCTCTACTGTGAAATTTTGATATCATCCTCTTGAATTCAACTTTTTTTTTATTATAAGAACTTATCTTTTAACGTTATGCACGAACATATGCGTTCTATATCATATCATAAATTTTTAACGACACTTAATTATATCCATGACTTCTTCGATTTAGAAGAAGTCTTTTATTCTTTGACACTTGACCAAAAAAAAATATCGGACGTTAAATTGAAGAACTAATGGATTATAGTTATATACGGAGAGAAAAAAGTAGTAGGTTTCAGTACGTACAACTGCCCGTGCAGTTAAAAGCATAACAACAGTACAATTCTATTAATTCAACTATCTCGATCAGTCAAATTGACAGACTGAAGCTAGCTTCACGTAGGTTAAGATTTTTCCATGTGAACCATTCAGTTTTTCTGTGTTCAAAACAAACATTTTATTCTTATTTATAAATTCTATCATCAACAAAGTTCATTTTACTAAATAATCAAGTAATTAACACAATTTATGTTTTGTTAATAATATATTTTAAAAATATGCAGCGTTCTTAACTTAGAGTTCTGCAATTCTGCTCTGCAACTCTCTTCCTTTCTTTCTCTCTAATGTTTCAAAATAGAAAGAGGAGAAGGAATGCTAGACCTATGACTTGATGTTTATGCCTAAGTTTTTTGGCAATAACACGATCCGACATATTACGTACAGATAAGTGCCGTTTACAATAATTAAATTCAGTTTAGTTCATATGTTTCACATACCGCACTTTTGACGCTTTTAATAATTAATAATATAATATATTGTGTGGATTTGTCTCTTTCTTTCTTCATTTAATGATAACAGGAAAGAGAGAAATAAAACATCAATTATATTTTCTGTGAATCATTTCTGAAAGCGCCGTTTAAATACTTTAAAGAATTTGTTGCTCTATCTCTGTCTCTTATGTAACGTCAAATAAAGATGCGTACATGTATTATTATTAATAGAAAAATAATATTTTTCTATTAGTGCAAAATTTATTTTACTTGAATTTTGCACACCATACATAAAAATTTATTTTAAAATAACACAATTTTTTTAAAAGTTAATTTTTTTTTAATTTATTATCATTTCCATTTTATAACCTATTTTTATGAATGTCAATGTTACATGTCAATTTTCTGATTTCATTTCACTTAACTGATTCGTCAGTTACCCTAACGTTTTAATATCAGTAGTTCCCATGGTATAACTGAACATTACTGTCAAACTGACAAAATTAATAAGAACTACTAATTTTTCCTGTTGTGATGCATGTGCAACTAAATTTGTCAGTAAATCGAACCGCTTTTTCCGTAAAAAGAAGTAATAATGAATTTTAACTATTTTTCGTCAGTATATATAACTGATCCGATTTCTCTCAGTGTACCCCATTGGGACCATACCTGGACCAGGCCAAATAACCTGATCGGGCAATGATTGGGAATGTAATGTCAGGTATTGATATGGTCCCAGTCAGGATGCCACGTTAGAACAAATAGACGCAATGGCATCCATGTTGGGACCCCGCTAAATTCTTAATGGAACATTGATCTTATCGGAATGTCCGACCAGGACCATATTTCAGCCCGGTTTCAATTTTGATTAGGGGAATTTATCCACGAATTTTGATAACTCGTACCTTCATGCCTTATCTTACTATGTTTCGTACGTTATCGCACTATGTTTCGTGCGCCCTTCGAGTCAACCAATATCAAATATTTGGTCAGCGTTGCCATTGTTTGTTTACGTCCAAAGTGATGCGCGCACGTAGATAGATGTCGCAATAATTGTAAGGGGGGATAGGAGGGGGGAGTCACTGACGCCGTCTCGATTAATGGCGGGGTCAACCGATTTCAAGTTCGACTCGGCGTGACAAAAAAGCGCGCCCATAGAAACTGGGTTAAGTAAGCGTCCGACCGTGGTTTGCGCAATTATGCCGTTATGTTGCCAGTAACGGTGATATCAACGTGGCTCAATTCTATCACAACATTCCCGGCAAGCGATTGTAAATATGAATTCATATAAAGTATCGGGCGCGCGTCGTAACGGGGATCTTCTCTTTTTTTTTCTCCAAAACGTGCTTTAAATATGAAATCGGTTGTGAAACGCAACAAAATGTTGATTACCGTAAACGAAGTGCGTTCGTTCCTTCCCTCTTTCTCGCTCGATCCGTCCTTATTAATTTCAATTGTGGCATTTAATGCGAGCCGTTACAAAACAACGATCGAAGTCGAGCCTAATAAAACGAATCAATAAGCAAAAAAAGAAAAAAAAGAACCGAACGTTAGATAAAGGTGTCGCATTTCATAATCAAATGCAACAGCAACAACCACGGACATGCCACGTTGAATTGTGCAATCTCGAATTCCCTACAGAAACAATTTAGAGAGTCGAAGAAAATCGAGAATTCTTATCGTTTGATTTATGTCAAGTTTACGCCCGACTCGCGTTTCATACGCTCTGAATTCCCTCGCTTTGCTCGCTTAATTTCAGCGATACTCAAACGACTTATTAAATCCGATTGGAAGTCCCATTATGTTCAATGCGATGCAATCGGAACTTTGTCCAAGGTAGATCCCAATTGGGACTTATTGAAATGTAGGTAGGACCTAGTGGTCAGTAAGTTTTAATGAAGATAATTACCTATTAGATACTCATCTAGGAAATATAGAAGGTAATCTACACTGACAATAAGTTGTATTTAAAATTACTATATCTTCTGGCGTTGGAAGAATGTTAGTAGGGTGTCCTACTGTATTGCGGTAAAATTTTATGTATGATATAGTAAAATTTTATATCCAGAGTGGTAATAATGACCATAAATCGGTGGCAACTTTACAAGGTCATATAACAAATTTTACTGTACCATATAAAAATATTATTACGCTGGTGTACCCTGGTAAAAGTGGAACATATTGCCACATATGGATTAAAAAAAAAACATATGTGGCCACATATAGATTAAGAAGAAAACATATATGTCCATATATGTTTCATTTTTACTTAGGGTAATAATTGTACAAACATCTTAGGCGATATCCCTTCAACCTCAGAAGATTTAATAATTTTTATTGCAACTTTTTCCTCAGTCTACAAGATTTTATTCTATAATCCGAGCATATTGGTCAATTACATAATTATAACTATTCGTTCCTATTAGTACAAACAACACCTTTACTATATAATAGATATGAATAGTGATATGACCTATAGATTGAAAGCTTCATATCATTAATCATTTCTATTAAAATAATGACGAATTAGGTCTATCGGTCATAAACCTATTAAATTACTATTGCACAATAGGTTTACACTATTTTTAATGGGAATTTATAAATAAGTTTCAATTTGAGATTTATCGGCGTTGCATTTGCAAACTAATTAGCGAAGTTATTGGCACGAGCGTTGCGCAAAACTAACGAAACTGGGGAATCGTAGTTTTTCCTCGGGCACGTCGGTAGTGTATTTATAAAGCGATGATTGGTAGCCCCATGATGATTCACGAAGGGTACAGAGACCCGCAATTTGACGCCTTGAGTCACCACGAGGAATGTTTCATTTCCCATTGAAGGCGCGGACCGTCATATTTTTAGATGCGTTACAATTTTGCGAAACCGCGTTAAACCAGCTAACTTAACGTTTCCTGCATTTCTGCGTTAAATCCATGCGGATATTATTCCAAGTTAAATTGATTTGACGGAGCGTTTAAGTGGATTAACAAGCGAAACGGCTTGATCGAAGACTTTTTCGGCACTCATTTAAAGTCTTTGTTCGGTAAAAAAATAACTTTCTTCTCAGTGTACAAAGATTTTGCTAAAAAAAATTCTACATTTACTGAAACATTCACCTTAAATCCACGTGGATTTACAATTTAAGATGATGAATATATTGTTGTTTAGTTTGGATGGATTAAGGGTATATCGAAAAATGTAGACGGAATATTTATTATCTTTTATCATTTATTAAATAGACTTAACAATTTGTCAGCAAAAACCGTCGGGTTTACGTGGATAACGTGGAGATAATTTGCCAAAAAAAAGAAGACAAAATAGCGTTTTGCCCTTGAAATATTTAAGCATCGGTTTTGATAACAATTCTTAATTAAAGAATACCCGGAATACGTACATTGAGAGAAAAATTGTTGAAAAAATTGTAATCTTTTTTTTGTATTATTAGATCATAATGGACAAAGCTACGAAAGGATTGAAACTTGAAACGATTTAACATAAACAAACTTTGTTGTTGTTTACATACAATTCCACGTTTGCCCTCCAAAACATAAACAACGAATTGTTTGTTGCCTACGGGTGACCTTCCAAATGTTTACAAACATCGTTTATTTACGATTTTTCGTTGGACAAAAAACGTTTCAATCTTGGGCCCCATAATCTTTCCTTCCTTCTTTTTCGCTACTGCACCGTCGCGTGACATTTATTTTTATGAATTGCCCGTCGTTTTGTAGTTTGCTGTTGCAACCGGCGCTGCTTCTGTGGCCGTTTTACAATCGAAACATTATACAATGAAGCGCTTACATCATCGATACACGGCAATGCCTCCGCCATAACACACGTACACACACGAGTCATAATCCCCGAGCGGTTTAATTTAATTGGAGGATCGTTTTCGCAAGCGCCGGCAACAATTACCGCTGGTTTTCAGGAAGAGTTAGCCGAGCCTCCCCCCCCCCCCCCT
>JABFPN010003706.1:0-17211 GCA_022817305.1 Leptoteleia sp. ZL-2020
AATTCGTAATATATGAATTCGTAATATATGAAATAATATTAGTATTTATTTAAAAGAAAGATAATATATCACAACTTTACGAAAACACTTAGTAAAATATACTCATATATTTCTCTCAGTGTAAATTTAAATTCGTAAAATATCTTGAAGTATTTCATATTGCTAATTTGCTGACTCTGATGTAATAAATAATAAATTTTGTAAGTAACTGCTTTTAACTGTATATTTATATATTCTTAATGTTCCCATTTTAGTATTAAAAATTTTAGCTTTTATAAATTTATCATTATCCAATGGAATTTTATTTTATAAATGCCAAATTCGATTAATTTGTTTGAACGATTTGAAATACTCCAGAACTTCGCCTAGTTATTTAGTAATAAATTACAATATGCTACGCAAATTACTATTAACAAATTACTATTACGTCACATAATATGTGACAATAGTTTCGAAATAACTATTAACCAACAAATAATTGTGAACAAGATGTGTACACGATATGGTCTACGTGAAATAGCAATTAAGCTGGGGAACTTCACTAATTTTGACAGGACTCTGTTGTCAACGATGCATAGATCTAAGGGTATATGAAATATGCCATTCCCACCCGACCAAGTCTGAAGATTGAGCACTATATCGTATATACTCGATTAAATTCCATATCAAGGGTATACATGACCCAATAGCAAATTCATTACATTAAAATCTACCTTCGCGGCGAGTTTAAATGAATAGTTTATTACGCACATCATTAAGTTTGCGTCTTTCAAATTCCAAATTAAATTTCTTGGTGTGGGAGAAATGTTGCACGAATATTAAGGAAATATTAGTTTAAAACTTTCAAATAACGTCCATGTAAGTACTTTTTTTTAAAAAAAAATAAACCTCTCGATGCAACTCTTTTTAATAAAATTATAATACTTTAATATTCTACTACGCCATTGCTAATATAGTTCGTAATACCTTACATAGAATAAAAAGAAGTACATAAGATATTTCTTAATATTATTCTGGAATAAAATAACTGGCATAATCAGTTACTACTCTTTTGATCAATAAATCTAAATAAATGTATTTCTACATCTCTTTAAATAATTATACTTCTAAAATCATCCTTGAAACATAAAAAAAATTTTTTAATACTTTTAAACAATATTTCGTTTAAAATATCAAATAGAAGAAATCAATTAAATGCAATTAATTCTTTACCCATATGTTTTAATCGATTATAATAATATATGATATTATTGTAATAATATTATCATTATGTGAATTCTTGATAGCTGAATAAATTAAAAAAATTATGGAACATGTAAAACGTGAAAAATCAAAATTCAATTAAAAAGAATAAAAACTATTTACAGCATTAGTTTACAAGGTAAATAACATTTTAAAACCGTCACGAAGGAAATCTTTTTTTTTTTTATTTGTTAATCATTCTCCAGATTCCGTTTCTTACTTCAGAATATCTGTTTATTTCTCAGGGGATCGAGAAAGTAGGCGATTCTTATTTACCAGTAGGTACGAGAAACAAGAGGAGATATACCTTATTATTAATACCTTCCAATGTTGCACGCATCGCCGTATTATTACTCAAAGATGCATAGAATTTTTTATTAAAGCTTGGGAAAACGAGTAACTCCGAGAATCATTGCCCTGAACCTACATACGTACCATTGCAATTGAGAGAATAGACGAAATTTCGTTCTCGTTTTTTGTTCAACCAATTGCACATATCCTTAATAACATTTTTAATAATTTAAAACCCCATTTAACCGTTGTTTTTGTACGTTCTTAATAACAATTTCAACCGAGACATTTTGCTGTTGCGAAGTCGCGAGGGATTAAAATCATTCGAAATTGTAGTAAGCTCTCTAAGTTGCATCCTTATATCGTTCGCAAGGCATCATCATTTCAGCACAGGCTTAGAACGAGAATCGAGCTTAAGACCTTATTTGCGATACCTTAATTGGTTAATGTCGGGTGAAGCTTATTTAGAGCTTTAACTCCGAAATCCTTCTTTCTGAGTATCATTATTAATTAATAGCAAAATTTCTTATGTCTAATATTACATTATAATATCTTATGTAAAATAATAATGTAGGCAGAAAAGGTGGAAAGATTGACAACATTTTTCTGAAGCTCGACTAACATAATAAAATTGATCAAGATCGTTATTATGGTAATCGTTTAAAAATTGTTCTAAATATTATTCAGTTAGAATAGCTTATCGCATTATACGAATATTATAATAATATATAATAATAAGACAATTATTATAACATAATTGCGGCATTTGATGCAAAGTATCATGAATGTAATGAAAATAATACCCTAAAATTTCACTTGTGTAAATTCCTTAATTTATCTTACAATTTTGGTTAATAACAATCTTTTATCTTCGAGTAGTACTACACAAAAAATTATTTATTCGTAGTATACATCGATATATACATATAAATAATGAACGAGACATTCAATTGTCTTATAATATACAAGAGTTATTTTTACATCAAACATACTTGAAGTAAAGTGTTTACTTCAACATCTTATAAACATATTTATCATACAATCATGAATAAAAGATACGCGTATGTAATATCAAAAATGGCCTTATTTAAAAGTATAACAATATTTTTATAAATTTTTAGGCAATTCTAAGAATTTTCAAAAAGAATTTTGTCCTAGAAGAAAAAAGAAAAAATCTTGACTTTATTATTTTAATTTAATTTTATTGTTTTAATTAAATCTTCATTTCAAAGTGTATAATATTTTTTCAGCTATTGTATACCATATCTTCTTCGTTTTCGTGAAAAAATTACCATTTCCCATTTGTAAATAAAACAAAATTAAATATAAATAAATTCAACAATTCTAATTAGTTTTACAACCGCCCAACGTCGTTAAAATGAACTCTTGAAAATCAAACAACGTTAACCCATTGAATCTTGTTACTTTACTGCGCATCTTTGCAAAATTTCTCCACGTAAACATCGTATTCAGATCCACAATGAAATTAGTCGTGCGCGTAAGACGCGCTGACGTTGAAGGGAACAAATGCATTGCTGGCTAATGAATTCGGTTTGGCCCTTAGGTGCAGGGAAATCGCGGTGGCGACATTACGTAAACGACATTGTGTTGCCAACGAAAGGCAGACAACCGTCAGACAGAAAGTTCGGCAGAATCACATTAAATGCATTAAGTCACGGCAACCGCCAGTTAGACATTATGCCTCTAGAGACAGGGATTCACAATTATTATGTCAAATGAATAAATGAAACGCTCTAAGATAAAAAGAAATGAAATGTATGAGAGTCACAGATAGAATAGGAAAATGCGAAACGTCTTTTTGATCATAATAATTGACTATTCAAATAGTTTATTATATAAGTTTTTTCGAATTCCTACAAATATATTGACCATTATTAACTTCCAACAATACATTATACAACTATTGTTTACTCATCTAAGAAGCAATTTATCCTCTCATAAATTCATTGCACATCGTAAAACTAATGTCAACTGTATTGTCCCGTGCATATAAAACTTAATAAAGTTCAGTCACAGATTCTTAATAGTAAAATGGGATAAGACTTTCTTAAATGTTTACGAGCACTTCTGAATTTTACGATCGTACGACTTTTGTCGATAAAATATAAAATTATAAAATACGTTTATTACGAGACACTCGTAGACGCGGGGTAATGGGAGGACTGATGACGATTTGGTAATGCAGAGACCTGTTGAATTTCGAGATAGTTATTCTTGATATTAAAGTACATTACACGTCGTGGCGCGTACATCGCGCGGTCACTTTCGGGTCTTGTAATGAGCTGCAGGAACACGTTCCACGTCTATTTTATTAAGGACATTTATTTGAAGTGCTGAAACGTAATTGCCCAAATTAGTTTCGGTTTGAAATTCATTTTTATATGTACTTTAGTCTGCATAATTGTAAAGAGATAAAAAGGAAAGTAATAGTAGAAGTTGAAGGGAGTGTACTTGCCACGTATTATTTTGTAATACTGATAATGGGGATGAGAACATTGCATTCCACTTTCCGTCACAGTCCTCTGCTTCGAAATGCTGTCAGCTTGACGAAACTAAACACGGTTGTAACATGAAATTCAGCCACCAGTTCTTTCATACTTTTCCATCTTCCATCTTTCCCGACAACTATTGTCACACATACCGGCGGCGTGACTCGCGCGCCGAATATGTACGTATACATGTCTACGTGTATGACCTCACACCAGACCGGAGCCGTCTTGCCAGAAAAATGAAAGTCGTGTTATTTTAGTGGGAATCTTGACACTGCGTTTTTTTCCAACGAAATAAATAATGTAAGGAGTGCGTGGGGTTATAAAACGTGACGGAAATTCGATATATTATAATTGACGCGATCATTCGTTTCTCGAATGGGTTCGTCGATACATGATAGATATTTTAGATACCTCGATTGATATAATAACATAACGATGTGCGGCATCCAATCGATCGAATAACATTTTTCACTTTTACTGCGACCAAATATAATTTGCGGTACGACAGCAGCCTCGAAAATCGGTTTACCGCGCGCGTCCTTGCAACATCATTTTCATTTTTTAAGAAGCTGCACTTCATCTCTTATTGGAATTTCTTATATGAAGCTGAAAGCGAAGGTCAAGAAATTTTTATGAGAGATCTATTTTTTATTGGAATGAAAATTAATATAATATATTGGTTCTTCTTATAAAATCTTACGAATAGAGGGCTTTCTGAAAAAAAAAAAATTCCCTTTTATATCGCTGGATTTTGAAACAAAGATAAAAACAGTGCGAGATGGTATATAATATGAAAGTAACATTTTTATGTTTCTGTTCTCATTGTGATAATAAATGTTTAATAAAATTATTATTGTTATCTTAAGAGACTAAAAATAAAAAATTTACAGGTCATGTAATAAAACAAGAACATTTGTATTTAAGAAATTACTGATCTCTCAAAGTATAGTACTGTTGCGCTACATCAATATATTGAACTATATTAGTCGTAATGTTAACGAGTAATCTTGCCTTCTTTTCCTTTCTACACGGATGATAACGAGTGAAATGTGTATCAAATAATTTCACAAATTACTTATCTAATTTACAAAAAATATCTTACTTGTTTTGAAATAGTGAATAACAAATAAAATATGAAAGTGGTATATTACATAAAATTACTTTGATCGTGTTAAATACACAAAAGCCAATTTTCCCCTAAAATTAATTTAAGCTCTTCAATTCACACTTTACTTTCATATATAATATAATTACTTTGTTCAGTAATTATTTATAAGTAAATTATTATAAGCTATTTCCAATAAATATTTTGAGAAGAATACTTTGCGATTAGAAGGAAATGTGTTTGTAAATTATAAGTAAAGTTTTATTGTTACATTTTAATTCTTCTGCAATATTAACAGTATTGTTTCGCATCATATTTTATTTAATTTTATCGTTTTCTAAAATGTTTTAAAAACATTCTTTGTTATATAACGAATTTTTTGTCATTTTGTAGACAACAGAAAGTTATTTTGCTAAGTATTCATTGCTTCCATAGACATGGAAAACAAACTTTATATATTCTTCAAAATTAAATTCCTTTACGAATTAGCAGACGAATTTTCCATTACAAAAAGGACATCCCTGTTAACGAGAGTCTTAGTGTAATGTAAAACAAAGTCTTGCTAAACTTCTGCATTAACGACAATGGCGTTGGTCACGTGGCAGCTTTATAGTTTCATGTGAACTGGCATTCATGTGACATCACATGCAAGAGGGGCTCATATGAATTACGTTATGGTTCAGTAATTACTTCGAAATTATACGAAACCCGCTTGAATAGAGTTATAAACACTTTCGCGTAATGTTTTATCACAGAAAAGAGCTGTTCTTGTTCCCGAAAGCTTTATTCGTTAAATCCCCTTCGATTCAATTAAGTTTCATTCGAGAGACAATCACCTTTGCTGCACAGAGAATATTGTATTACTAGTTGCTACTATATTTTAATCAGAATCACATGTACATTTATATTGTTCCTTATAATATGATATTTTAAACAATAATAGAAAAATCGTAGTTGCCAAGGAATAAAACCTCATAGTCACCTTTTGTCATTTTACCAACACATAAAGAGCGGGATTGGTATCTGCGAGGAAACGAGTTCTATTCCTTAGATGCTATTTTTCCAACATTTTTTTAAATTACTATATCATAATTTTTCTCAGTGTGGAACACTCTAAAGTTCTGTAAATTACTTTACCAATTCCTCATCCGGAATTCCTATATGAATCTAATAACAAACAGTCGAGTTATTTCGAATGTACAGTTCCATTTACGCGTTCACATAGCCATTATTTATAATGTACCAAAAAAAAACACTTTTTCGAAGCTTCTTGAGGATGGCGCGACATTCTTTTCAAAATAAAAACCTCCTTTACAATCCACCGCTTGTATATTTACGTATTCATGTAAAAGCACAAAACCGTGAATAATAGAAGAAAAAGTCCATTGTCATTCATAGTTGATAAAAAATGTGTTGAATATTTCAAGAGCGGATGCAAAATGGACGAACGCACAATGCGCTCGCGCGACGCAAAATCGAATTTCCGTTGATGGAAACGAAACGTTTTCGAAACGTTTGTACAAACCTGCCAGGTAAGTTTAAATGAGGTTACTGCTAGGTGTGGAGTAGAATACGTCACTTAAATCTTAACCGACATAACTTAAAAATAAATATATATGTTCAGTTCCATTGTAATGCAAAAGAATGTAATATTTTGATGTACTTGAAAAGGTTTTCAAGTATATCGATGAGGTAATATGAACGCGAAAACTCGGGAAGTTTCAGCAATTACTCTTACCACCTCGCCCTGTTATTCATTAAAAAGTTTGCGAAAACTATTTTTTCAGGGCGCGAACTTGCGCGAAGCTTTTCAACGTTTTTAGTTCGATGGAGCTGTTTCGCATTTTTGTTTCACGTCCCTAACTGGGATCAGTAAATTCCTGGTAGCTTAATTCCGCGTGAACGACGTGTATCCCTGATATCGCAGACGTCGACAGGAAATTCCGACGGAGAAAGCCTTTCCCGGGATGAAACGACGCGAAGAGTAGCCCTGACGGAAATAGAGCGAGCAACCTGTCGATCTTGCAGACAGGAACGGACATTCTACAACGAGTTACACTTTCCGCACTGCGCGTCTGATCCACGTGGGACTTCCGGAGTGTTCGCGCGCGAAGTAAGACGCCGTCGAAAGGAAAAGTATTTGATGCGCGACGCTCCAACAGAGCGGCCGCTTTTATTCCTCAAGGGTTGCGCTCGCTCTGTTGTTTTATTAGGAACGCGATCAAGTTCTCGCAACGTATAATTGAGAGTTTCACTTATGGAGGGTGGATGGTATTAATTTCGCGAGCGAATGAAAAAACTAAATACCTATTTCAATGCGGTTCTTATTTCATTCCGGGAAGTAAAATCGAATTTTTCCCGCAGATAAATCTTGAATTGAAAAGTTTTTACATGTTTTTCATTTTTCTTTCCCTTATATTACTAATTAAATAACTTTATTTTGCCCGCACCATCTAGCTGAAAACTAAACAGGAACAATGCATTATTTTTGAAAGAAAAGTTCTTTTTAATGAAGACCTGTATATGATGAAATAATGCGGTTACTATTGAATTATTTATGACTATGAAAAAGTTGGGTGCAGAAGTTTTATTTATTAATTAGCAGATGAAACATAATCTTGACTATATTAACTGGAAATCCGAGCTCTTCTTAAATTAAAAAGACATGACCACAACGTAGTTCAAAGGACTTAGACGAAATGGCGTTCCAATTTGTTAAGTGCGTAAAATACAAAATGGACGAGTACATGTTGTCCATATCCATGCATGAAAACCAACCCCGTGCAAACATGAAAGTTTCTAATTTCGAAATGTGCCTTATATTCTGTGTCTTTGTTTAACTCTTCTGATGTTCAACCGTGAATTATAATATTTCGCTATCTTACAATCACAGTTCGCTCGACGAACAAATTAATTCACTCTATGCATCCAATTTCAGTATGATGAATTAATTTGAGTCTCCAGTTACAGCGCAGTGTTATATAATTCGCACCAATAATTCATGCACTTATTCGGTGACTCTCTAAAGCAATGACCAAAATCTTCTGAACCAAGACAGGAATGATATAATTTCAGTTCGAGATATATTCGACTTATTTACAATTTTTAGGTAAACCCTGGCGAGGGGTAAATATTTCGATATTCGATTAATAATTTCAATCGTCTTATGCCCACACAGCGAAATCTTCATATATTCCCCACCATGTTAATCAGTTTATCGGAAAATGTCACTAAACTAATTATCAAGTTAACTCAATCGAAGTTACGAGACGCTTGTAACTCCAGCAGATACCCGGTCCAATCACTAATAATAAATTAGCCGTAATTATTTCAACGCCGATTTAACCATCTCAAGGATTTACGGTAAATTGTGAAGTCGATCCTAGAACCGGAGCAACAATTGACGAGATAAATTAGTCAGACTTCACGAATAAATTTGGTTAGACGACGATATCATTTTAAGTAGAACGTGAGGATGAAAGAGGACCGCGTCCTGCAGCTTTCGCCCTCGAGTACGGTTAATCGGAAGGCCGGACAATTTAAAGCACCTCTCTGCTACTTTGTTCCTCATCGTGCACCAGTATAAACAAAATGACCACCCACTTCTAGTATTGCGGCTTTAAAACAACTCAGTCAACCTGGCTGCGCTTCGCGGTTTCCACCCTGCTAGTTCCTTTGCTTCCCCCGTCCTCCCCCTCTCTTCTTTCGCTCCCGAAACACAAACAAAACTATTTTTTTTTCGCCGAATTTTCGGGTCATAAGGAATGACTCGTCTTTACCACCACCACCTTTGCGGCCTCGTAGTGGTTTATAATTCAGGCAAATTAGATTCATTTTGGTTTTGCGAAAAAGATGATAAGAACTGCTATTATGCATTGTAGACTCAGTATTTTTTGAAGAAGAATAAATCACTTTTTTAGACAAACTCTGATAATTAATTGCAGTTGCTATACAGGAAGACAATTTCAAAAGAAATTTAATTTACATTTAATGAATTTTATTTCACAATAAAGTTTAAAATATTCATACTTTCTGCTATTGTAATTATTTAAAATAATTATTTCCATTATAAAATACTAGTATAAAAATCTAAAACGTTATTCTTTTTATTATTATATTAAATTATAATTTAATATTTAGAAGTAACCTTTAAAATTGGAGGACATCTTTTAAATTTTTCAATTATTTACAGTGTGATCTAATTCCTTTCAATTTTAAAAGAAATTGTTGTCGATTCTTAACTAAATAGTTAATTCTCCTCTTAAAATTGTCAACTAAAATATAACATATTAATAAAAAAACGAAAGGACAGGTTAAATAAAACATATCATTCACAATTAATTCTGAACTTTAATAAACATGACAAATATTAATACATGAATGTGTAAATCTATCCAAGACTAATTGTGCTTTCCCTTGATCTTTATATACAATTATTCTATATTTAATTTAATTGCAAGTGTTGAGGAGTGTGTTCCAGATGAGACCTGCTGGGCAGTTGTAGGGTACGAGTCGAAGAGTATGGTGTTTCAACACACACCTGTAGAATACGTTTGGGTTTTTAAGATCTGCTGCAAATCCAGCCTTGTTGCAAAGTCCTGGCTGTCTCCACTTTAGGCCTGGAAGTGGATGGCGTGGAGCTGGGTGGAGTGGAAGTGGATGGAGTGGAGCTGGGTGGAGTGGAAGTGGATGGAGTGGAGCTGGGTGGAGTGGAAGTGAACGTGGCTGAAGTCCCAAATATCCTGATTTATGAAGACGCTGAAGATGTACTGGACGTCTCCAAACGGCTGGAGCTTTCCAAACCGCTGGAGCTTTCCAAACGGCTGGAGCTTTCCAAACGGCTGGACGTTTCCAAGCGACTGGAGTCAAAACTGGGTATGGTTGTTTAACGACGACCGGATGTGGAACTGGAACCTTTCTCACAATGGTGACAATCCTTGGGGGTGATGGAACTGGGTGTGGTACCACAACGCGAGTTGGAACTGGCACTCGCTTTTGAAGAACAACTACCCTTGGTGGAGATGGAACGAGTACTTTTCTATTAATGGTGACGATCCTGGGTGGAGATGGTACTCTATGCACAACGGTGACGATTCTTGGGGGAGATGGAACTGGTACTCGTCTTACAACAGTCAAAGTCTTCTGTGGCAGCAGCACAGGTCTTTCAATAATGAGTGGCTGTTTCTTCACATGCGACGCTTGACAAGCGACCACGAATAATAAAAGTAGAAAAGCACGCATCTGGAAATTATAGCAACATTTTAAGATTAATAAATTTATTATTTTTGAACAAATACTGAATTATCACATAGTGGTTATAGTGCATAATTATTAACATCAAAAATGCGTCCACTTAATCTGAAATTATCAGTAGACGAACGTTAATTCTCAGTGCAATTAAATGATTTTTCTTTACCTTATAATTTCTTGTCTCACTTATAGATAATTTATTTAAAAGCAAAATTTTCAATCAATATTTTCGGTTTTTATTGCATTAAACTTAAATTTTGGAATATTATAATTTTTAGTATGTTATGGTATTGCCTTTAATAAATTATGTATAATTAATAATAAATCATAATTTCTACATCATGTATTCATAATTTAAGCAATATTTGTTGGCTTTGTGATGTTAATTAAAATATGAAATTGACTTGATTGTAATTTATTACAGATTCATTAATCATTAAACTTTTGATAGAGTATTTATAGTCTATAAATAAACCATTCTTGTATAAATTCATGTTATAATCTTCTATTATGAATAAATATTCTTTCGTTGAAAATGTTCATCGAAAATTTTGTAGTTATTATATAAAATACATAAAAGCAGTTTTGTATGTAATAAACATACTTCATTAAAATCTCAAAATATATTGAAATTAGTAAATTCGGTAATTTAATCTTGCAACAATTTTTCATAAACTTAAACTTCTGCAAGAGTCAAAATTTTTTAAAAATTGTTTCAATTAGTCAAATTAACTGAATAATTTGTTTTTATAATTTTAATTGTACTTCACATTCGACATTGTTCAGAATTTATAAGGTTTTAATTAAAAAATTGAAAATAAAGTAAGTCACTTATTATATCTATAAATTAATTATATTTATATAAACGAAAAGAATAATAATTAAACCTTGGATGGATTTGCTGGACTTCTGTAAATACAAAATGAAACTGTTGCTTTCTGATTGTCAATGCAGTTTATATAATCATTCATGTTTGCTAAAAATTGCATATTTATATTTTTGTTACGTATTTTTTTCAGTTGATTAAACTTTATTTTTATTTAATAATGTTATCACAGGTGCAAAATAATTAAAATCTCATATTCAAATTAGTTTATTATTGGTACAAAATTATATTTATAAATATATCACCTTTTTATCACTGAAGCTTAGAAAATAATTTTTTTATAATTTTCATGTATATTATTGTTTATTATAACCAATTAATATGTATTTTAAATGCCCTTTTATATTGCAAATGAGTTTCGCATGTAAACCATATATTTACATATAAATTACATACAGTTTGTATTTAATACATGATAAATTCGTATAAAATTGCCATAAAATAATAATTTTTTAGTGTTCTTTTTTCTGTAACAATTAAATTACAAAAATGTGTTAATCCATTTTAAGTGGTATGGAGCTCTATTATCATGTATCATGAGTATTATATAATATTCTTTTAATTATGTATGATATCACAAAGAGAGAAATTTTGTTCGTGTATGAAATTCTAAAATTTTTACTCGATATTTTAAATGAAATTAAATCCTAGTGACACCTATTATTAATAGAATGTTTTGGAAACAGTTTTTCTGCTATGCTTACGAATAAAGAAAATAAAGTCTAAAAAATATGTCTAATTATTATCAACAATGCTGATATTACTATATTTTTGACTTATTTCACGTATATTTTGAGTTATCATATATAATGCAAAATTAACTTTGATTCCTTTAATAATCTAAATGTTATTCCTTGAATGTTAGAAGCAAGAAAATACTTTTTTTATTCCATTAATTGCACTGAAAGATTTAGTTTTTTTTTATTGTTGTTTAATTTTTTTTAAGTTATACTAATAGATACATTGTTAAATGAAGAAACATATTGCTTCAAAAAGATCATTTCATTCGTCAGCATGATGCAAATATTGTAACAAAATTACTGTAGATTGCTGTCTGGGTTAAATGATGATAAATGTTAGTTAAATTAATAGGCATTTAAAATTTTTTTCATTCACAAGATTATATTATACATCATGAAAAATAACGTCGGCAATATAAGTATACATATTATATACCCATATTGGCCCGACACAGTAAACGTATATTTTAGACTTATTTCGAAATTTAAAATAATATCTATATAGTTTTCATATATGTAACATATATGCTGGACATTTATATGCAAATATAAATAGAATCCATAGCTATACATATTAACATTATATTGCATATATGACCATATGTTTTACATGTATACATTTTTACATAAATTACGTACTGTCTTATCAAATATTCGAATACTGGATAAGTTATACACAAGAATCTGTTTGAAAATATATAAAAATTCTACTCTGAGTAGTTTTCAAAGAGTTTGTAAAGTATACATATTATTAATTGAAAAAGAATGATGAATAAATGTTGATTCTCATAGTAAATCTTAAGTTGGTTCAACTTTGATTACTAACTTTTAATTCTAAATGACAACAAATTTCATTTTTGTGGAACTATTGGTCTTTCGTTTGCTTAGCTTCAATTAAAGACGTTGGCTGAACAAAATTTCGATTAATGTTGTTTGAAATAGTCGTTAACACATTAGTTCAATTTCAAATTTATTAAGTTTAAATTAAACATAAAAAAAACAATGGAGCAGTTGTCGAAATTGCACTTGGAAAACCAATGTAATAATTCTGGACTGTATGCGTTCCAGAATGAAACAATACTTTACAATGACAAGAACTATTACAGATCTGATTATTAATGCTTAAAAATGCGGCACCGTTTATTAGACTGTCTAATAATGTTCTTAATATTGGTGCACAGAGTCCCAGAATGCTAGAAAATGTGGCAGTTTTTATTATTTTATTTTTCTCAGTGTGGCTGAATGAATTTAGGATATTATTGATCAAAAAAGCCGAAGTAATACTTCAACGTTGCTATTTATCCTACCTATCAGCATGGGCTATATAACCAATCCAACGTTGGCACAATATTAACTGCCCACGTTGTCGACCAAGGCCGAACCAACATTGGCTATACAACCAATTCAACGTTGACACAACGTTGACTGCCATCGTCGTTTTCCAAAATTGAATCAAAATTAAATTAGAACCGATCCGATATTGATGCAATGTTGGTTATATATGTCGATCTGCCAAAATTAAAGCGACGTTTCCTCGATGTTGTATTGACTGTAAAGTGGACTAAACGTTGACTTATTCTGCCTGGATACTTTACTTTTAAATTAAGTTTTTATAGCATAATTATATAAATAGTAATTCACAATACTTCTAAAATTTAATTATAGTATACCAATAATTGACTCATACACGGAGAGGGAATATGAAGAAAAATTATTAAAATTATTAGTAAGCGGGATACATACTCGTCCAAACTATCATTTTTATAATAATATTCGTTTTATTTTATAGAAAGCATCACACAAAATATTACTATTTCAGCTCAGTAATTGAATGACTGCTAAAAAGAACGATGCACATAACATGTATACTTTCTAACGAGCATATCTACAAATTACTATCAATGAGATAATACATTGTTTTCACACCGGTTGCTAATAACACGCTTAAAAAGCTGAGTGAAAATACACACAAAAACTGTGTTTTTGCTTTCGTAAAAGTTTGTAAAATTATTTAAAACGAGACAATGACTGAAAAATATAAAATTAAAATTTTTATATATTATTATTAAAACTTAGATTGACAAAAAATATATTGTCAGTCATATAGACATTTAACTTACTATCAAAATTTGAATTAGGCTTTATACAACTCTGGAAATTTGAAGTAGTGGCTGTGAATAATCTACTATAGAACTCTCAAGCAGCTTTTAGTAAAACCAAAGAGATAGGAATACGATGATTAATGCTAAATTCCTCTAAATACAGTACCGTAGAATGGTTTGAAACAGAATACAAAATATATTTTAAATATAATCTTATTATATAAATTTAAATAAGGAAGACTTCATAATTACATTATTAAATAATACTTACTTTTTCTAATTTATAAATATTTATATACAATTAAATAAAAATCAATTAAAATAAATTTAATATAGTTATATAACATCAGATATATTCAAACATCTGAACTGCTAATTATGTCGAGAGTTCATAAACTATAATGTAATCATTTTCAAGGACAGTCGAATTAAAATATTTGCATATTACTGTCTACAACTATTTATAATTATATATCTTTCTGTTCATTATTATTAATCAATTATTAATGGATAAAAATAAAAAATCCCTTCAGAAAAAATTTGCATTAGGATTAAATATATATCCAAATACAATAAAGTAATAAACGCTTAAAAATATAAGTAAAGTGAAATATTTGTCGAGTTCGTGTACTTGATTGCTGGACAGTCCCAATCCATTCTATTTGGATAGTGCGATAATGCACCTGAATAGAGTTTGATCATAAATATAATGGAAACTATATCAAAACACTACTGCTCAGATTTTTATTTGGATCAGTGCTAGGTAGAATATTTAGTATATGTTTATTTAATTTATTATAAACAATTTCCAATAATTCTTTGTTATAAAATTAAAACGGAAAGTATTGTTTTTCAATACTCATTATATTTGCAGTCATTTTTCCAGTAAAAAATTCATTCTTTGGGTAAAAATAATCAATCATTTAAATAATTTTAATATTCGTTTATTATCTTATAATTTTGAATTTTCACATTTTATACATTCGGATTTTCGCTCCAAGTAACGTTATATAAAAATTAAATACTATGTCAAATATGAATCTGTCAATTTGTTTTTTTAATTCTACATTAGAATAAGATAATCTTAATATAATGCATTTGATTTGGATTTAATTACAAATATTTAATTTCGGATCGAAGAGTAATTCCTTAGATCAGTCGAAGGAAGAAATATCAACTTGCTTTTCTCTAACGGAGTACATGTAGAATTTCGCAAGGTTTTTGATGTCTGGAGCGATTCCAGCTGCATTACATAATCCTGGGAATGATGGCCAATCTAGATTACTGAGATGTAATTACCATTATGTGAATGACGTCTTTTGAGCTAACCAAGGTTTTGATGGTTAAACCCATTGTTTAAGTGATGCTCCGTGCCATTGTTTAACTGATGCTCTATGTGCTGGATGAACATAGTGTCGTCTGTGTACTGGACGAACCCTGATATGTTTAACTACTGGTCTAACGTAGACGGGTTTAAGAACTGGAACGGGTTTCCTGATAAGAACTGGAGTTGGAACTGCAACCCGTTTTACAACAGTGATGGTTCTTGGCGGTAATAGAAATGGCTTTCGGACAATATATGGAGCGGCTACTGGAACTTTCCTTACAACGGTGATGGTTCTTGGTGGTAGTCGTACAGGGATTTTCCTTTCAACAGTGATGATCCTTGGTGGCAATGGTACTCGTTTTTCAACAGTAATAACTCTTGGTGGAAGCGGTACTTTCTTCGTAAGGACGACTACCCTTGGTGGTGGTTGAATTGGTCTATTCACCACAAGGACTGGTCGTTTTACCGGCCAGTGGTGACTGCCGTAGGCACAGGCGATCAGAGCGAATAAAACGAAAAGTACACGCATCTGAAATTTATTTAATTTTAATAGTGTAAAATCAAAAATCTTTTATTAAATTTAAATTATATTTTAAACGTTTTTTGTTAATTTTTCGAGTTGTTGGCAATTTCCATAATACTGATAACAACTAATTACACAATCATTTCATTTTATTTTATTCTTATATGTATAAATATATTTATAGATATTTATATTTATAAATCTACTTATAAAATATAAATATTTACAAAGACACATCAGAAAACATTTATGAGTAAAATAAGAAAAAATTGTAAGTCAATAAACTAATAATAACTTATAAATATTTGATTTTAATTAAATGCAAATAATTTTTAATGAACTTTGAAGTAATTAATTTGTTCACAATTAATCGTCAACTCTAGTAATAAAGTTATACGCAAACCTTGGATGAATTGAATAAAACCTGTTTTACTACTAAAGTAAAACCGGTACCTTTGAATTGTTGTTACAAAGCTTATATACTAATTTGATGTTTATTTTGAGTTGCATATTTATATATTTAAACGCAGATTATTAATAATTTTCTTTCATATTGTTACAGCTGCAATCATTAAAAATGTCGAATTTGCATGACATGACTTTTAGTACAATTTTATCAATATTGAGTATACATGTTACATTATAAAACATATACATGAAAAACATTTAATACGATCCAAAATACTGCTGTTTTTTAAGTATTTCTTCAGGCCAAAATAAATCAAAACTGTAGAATACAATAATATTTAATAAGTTTCTATTACATTTTAATATGTTCTTTAAACAGTTTTTATCTGCACAGTAAACTTTCAAAGTAAGATTATTTAATCAGTAGTGTGAAAAATTTCAACTTTTATTGATTATTCTATTATGATGAATAGTAATTTTTCACTTATAAAACTAATAGCAAGATATATGTAAGGTTTATCCAAATGAAGTAAAAAAATTGTTTCGTAAGAAAATTTTGTTCAACTATTAATGCAACTAAATCCAACTTCTTAATCTTATCCCTTATTATGTCACTTATTCTAGTAAATGAAATGTAATTAGGTATTAGCATTTAATACTACTGAATCAGTAAATACTTGAAGTATCATATTTTATATACACTGAGAAAAAAGTTGGGATAAAAATTATTATACTAAATGTAAAAATGGGGACAAATTACAATTCTTGTGATATTTAAAATACATTTTAAAAGAGATTATCAGTATTGTACAAGTTGTTATGGT
>JABFPN010003707.1:0-17208 GCA_022817305.1 Leptoteleia sp. ZL-2020
GTCTATATTAATATGATATTAAAATCAATGTATATAAGTTTTATTATGTATTAATATTATTGGCCCATTATTTTGTTTTATACATTTTAATGTTTCACGACACAAAACAAACGTGCCAAGTTCACGCACGCGGCATCAACCATGTGAACGTAAGAGGTTAGGTTAAGTGTGTTTCAAATTTCGATCATAAGAAAACATTTGCAATGTGGACTGTACGATATTTTAGTTATTGAAATGTAATCATTTCATTTTTATTCCTTTATATATTTTTGAATTAATAGATAGTTTAATTTTAATGAAAATAAATAATACTTTTTCATATATTTTTTGTTATTATTATTTTTAATTTTTTATTTAAAATAAATTATTAAATTTATTTCGTATTGACAATTTTAAATGAATTTTATATTTTTATATTTAAATATTTATATATATCGGAGAAACTTAATTCTAATGATTATGTGAATATAAATAATTACAATGTCAAAAACCTAAACGTTCTTCGCAGTCTTTGCGTTCCGACATCTGGAACGTTTGATAATGAAAACGTTCTTTTTTACATGAAACGTTCCGTACAGAACACATTATCCGTTCTGAATTATCCGTTCTATTTTATGGAACGTTTCAACACGTTCCAAAATATTGAAAACGCATCTAACGTTCTCTCCAGAACGTTTGGTGTGCAAGTGTTCTGTGGGGAACGCTTTAATTTTTTTCAGAACGTTTTATTGCCGTTCCCGTTCTTTTCGGAACGCTTGAAGAACGCCTGTTTTTACAGTGTAGTTTCGGGGTAAAGATATCGAAGCCAAGGTCAAATGTTCGAAACTCGAATAAAAACATAATTTGTCTGAGACCAAAATTAATCAAATAAAAGAAAAAGAATTTTAACTTAGTAAAATTTCACTGATGTTTGGGAAATATTATAAGACTAAGTATATACCCCGTTTGCTAATAAAAGCTAGCAATTTGTTTTCACATTTTTGTAATTTTCACTCAATTTAATGTTCATCCACGTGCCGTGTCCTTGATGAATAAAGAAGCTACGAGCGTCATAAAGACCAGCAGTGCAAACAAAGAAACATAGTCTTCCAGAACATGTCAATTGGTACCAAATATGGAGGGCAGGTGAGATGAAAAGTGTTGAATATTGAATGTTTCCATCGGGTTTGAATAAAGAAATTCTTGAATAGCAAAGTAGGCATTTTTTTCAATGTTAAAGCGGACCAGTCTAACGAAAACGGTGGGCGGAAAATGTACTTCATTCCAAGCCCACGTTGCCTTACCGCCACTCAGAGGGAGTCGACAATACGCGTGCAACGAGACCGACGTAACTTCGGTTCTCGTGTGTTTATCCCAGCAATCAACAATTGCGCAAAACTTCGGCGCGGTTGATTTTTCGAATCAGCCTCGCAGTTTGTTCGCGAAAGCGAGACCAAATGAGAGGGAAAACGTGACGACATACGCTGCCCAAATTTTGATTCCGACACCTTGGCCGAAAACACGGTCGACTGACTCGTTATAGTCATCGCGCAGATTTTGGTCCGAACGTGGGAGAACATTGTCTGCGATCCGCCGATGCCTAATTACTGGCACGATAACATTGACCGGTATAACGGTCCTGGCCTGGGAATTAATCTTCATAAATACACCGCCAACCTGTTCGCTCGGTACCAATACGCAAGATTATGACTTATACATGCCTTATCGACTGCCTCAAGATCCGCTTACGGACCTCGTTATTGTTATCGGCGTACAATCGGGGACACCAAAAGTGTTATGTATAGTAAACACTAAAACACTATTGTAACTGCAATATTGAATAGTGGTTAAACTGGAAAAAAAATATATTTTAAGTTTCTTCCTTTTTTTATAAATTATCAATAATATAGTAAGTTTACCCGATGTTGCTTTAAATGTTTTAAAGTATATAGGAATATCTTAATATTTTATGATAAAAGTATACGTAGATACTTTTATTTATAAATATATATTTTTAGTATATCATTTCAATAATAAATTTACTTAAAATGATTTATCAGAATGTAAAAAGATTCTTTTAAAAGCTTTTATAATTTAGCTAATAAAAGCTATGTTGATACAGGACCAAAAATATGAATGACTGAAGTTGAGTACTTTGACTCAAGATATTTCCTTTTTAAACTAGAATGACACACTCTGACTAATACTCCTATTATTTTGAACGAAGCAGAATATCAGAGATCCCGCACACTCTTGGGAGAGTCACCATCACCTACCAAACTGCATCATACAGGTGACTAAATTTGGATTCAATCAAGCCGCATACCGTGAATTTCATTTCAATGCGAAAACGCAAACTTTCGAAAATATCTCTTCCCCGGGATCATAAATAAAATCACTTGAAAATGAAATCAACGTAAACGATTTCCGCGAGAATCGTTGATAAATCTTAAACGAGCGCGCGGTACGTCTTTCCCATTTCAATCTCTCGCTGCTTGGGAATCGACCGACAATCGATCATCGGGGTAAAATCGTGCGCAATTATCTCGATCACGATAATCGCGACGAGAGGCAAGCCACACTTACATAAATATTGGTGACCGTGGCATTTCTGAGCATGTCTCGAACGTCTTCGACGTCGAGCCTCATCGGCTGATGAGTGGCAGTGATCGCCAGCATAATCGCAACGACTGACTTTTATTTTTGTCTCATTTATCACCGAACGAATTTCACTCTTCGGGCCGTTCCGCTGTCATCGATGAGCATGTTTGCGACGAAGGTAAATCCAGTCCAAAATCCGGGCAACACTTTAGAGGAGAGAAGATTAGACTTTTTGTGAAGAGTGGTCGAAGTTTAGATTGGTTTTGTTGTGCACCTAGGTGTGGGAGTCTAATTAGAAGTCAACATAGTTTTCTGTTGCCAAAAAGATACTTCTGAATAATAATAAGCCTGTTTCATTTTCACTTATAAATTTGGGTACCTTTAAAAAAGATAAAAATTAAATGTAAAATCTTTCAGAAAATATTGAAATTATTATTGATTGTTGTACATGTAATTATGTATAAATACCTTTAATATATATTTATCTGGCATTATTCAATGCGTTATTATTTAAATTTGATTTCTAAATATAACAATTTGGTTGATTAATTGCTTAATTGCAGTAATTTAGTTCGTTCATTATGTGAGACTGTGCCAATTTAAGGATTATCTTCGACAGTTTTCGTTTAGATACGAATAAGAACTGAACTGAATGCACGAGAAATAACTATAATTGCGTAGGTAGTAGTGACAGTATGGTAATGTAATTATGTTGCTACAATTGTGAAGGAAATTATAGTAATTATGGTAATTTTCTTCAGCTGCGCTAAAACAGTAAAAGCAACTGCAATTTTTAAATTGTGGGAAACGTTAGTTTATATATAAATTATCGTGGTGATCTAGATTCAATTGTGTTGTGTATAAATTATAACAAATTTATGGAGGAGTACAGTAACTTGTATCCTAACCAATGTCTTGAAAAGGTATTTGAAAATATTTATAATTAATGATCAAATTTATGTACATAAAATTAAGTTTAATATTACAGCTATTTTTACATGTTATAAACACGTGCCATCTGATATTTTATGTTAAAAAATATATATACATATACATCACCAATATAATTTGACAGTTTATGTAATAAACAATCTATTAACGATGTCATATGTGCGACAACCATTATAAGACTGCATTAAAAGGCAACAGTACCGTTATATAATGAATTCACACTAATCTTCAATAATTGTAGACACAAATTTACCATATAAAGTAACAAAATTTCCCCACAATCATTGCCATTTAAAATCGCAGCCTTCGAACATTTACCATAATCTCTCAATCTTCCACAACAAAACCAAAGTTACCACAGTCACAGTTACGTCACAGTACTTTTGCACAATTGTAATACCATAACTCTTTTCAATTCCCTCTAACAAGTAACATTATCAAAAAAAAATCCAGTCCATTAATGTTTCAATTTAAAACGAAACAATTTCTTTCCAAGTTTCCAATTTGATATTCTTCGACAACATTCTCAACTAATTGATCCTCCTTTTAACAAGTACCACAATTTTCTTTAATTCTTCTACTTATATAAAATAAGGCAATGTCATCTCGAATTATCTACTGTATCTTTTACTTAGAAAAAAACAAAGAATTCAGAATCCTAGATTCACAACAAAACTCTTCTCTATTCGCAAATCACAAAAAGTCCACCTCAGCAGCACACTATGAACCATCACTTATACCAAGACCATGCGCGATAAGAAAGGAGAGAAGATAACGAGAAATTGAAAATATCGCGGAGAACGGCACTCTCGGAGCACGCGCACTTTTGCAAATCAACGAACCATATATGGTTTGCGCGCGCTCGCGGGGAACGATATTCGCGTCAACAGAGCCGGCAACGGCTAATGGACCGTCAAGGCGAGCAATTCGCGAGCGCGCGTGCGGCCGGAAGGCAAGGAAGAGCGAAACGGACTACCGCTAGTCGCAGCTATTCCGCTTTCCAAGCGCGAGGCGACGTGGGGGCAGCGAGCGGTTCCCCCCCAAGAGGTAGGGATTGCCAGGCTTTCCTTCTCGTTTCGCCAGTGGCCTTCCCCCGTGGTAAACACCGCTTCGACTGGAGGGGCCGGGGGGCTCCTGGTGACAGCTGCCAAACATACGTTTTACGACCTTTCAAGTTCGGCATTCCTGATCCTCAAATATCTGGAGAGGGGTGCAAGTGTTTCAATCATTCATGAGGTGGATCAAGTTTGAAAGACACTTTCAACTGCTTCAGTTTTGGGAGACTGTTCGGTGCAAGAGAAATGTATTCAATAATGATGAAGCGTGATGGAACGGTATTATGGCAGATTCGTGACGGTTCCTTTATTTTAAAGTTGCCGTTTATGTTGCTCATTGTTCGAGTTATTCGTATATTGCTAGTCAGTATACATACGCTGATACTTTAATGTCTATTAAGAATAAGAATCAGACTTAAGTTTTTTATTACAGTTATTTATAGATTTATGTTACTTGTAATATAAATAGTTGTAGTAATAGGTACTTTAAATTATGAGTTAATTATTAATTAACCACAAATTGTATTTAATGAAGTGTTAACAGCTGGAAAATGACACCATCGTTTAAGTTAAAAATAATTATTTCAATAGAATACAGTAGGATCTGTATTTAATGGTGATCTCATTCACCATTAACTTAACTTTACATTTATTTTCCTTTAAGAAAAGTTGTAGCTCTTTTATAATTTCAATGTCATATCTAAAAGTAAAAGATTAATAACGAGAATTATAAGGTCAATAACTTAAGTTTTCTTATATGATTTTGCCGATTATGATAAATTATACGTTATATTGAATGAAAATATGAAGGACATAAATTTTAAAATATACCGTTTGATTAATGTTTCTTCCCAAAATGTTGAAATAACATCTTAACAAAGTTCCGATGATAAATAAGATTGAAATGTGTTATCACTTTCAAATGTATTAATAGAAACAATTTAACTACACTTTTAATAATTATATAGTTGAAAAAAAGAGAAGTTACATTGTATTAAAACTACATTATACATAAAACATAACTTTGTTTAACCATCTAAAACAAGACTTTTATCTTGTACAAATACATTTACGTATCTAATTTTAATTTCTACAAGAACTGCTCTATCATTATACAAGTGTTTTTATTTAATTACACACAATAAAATGAATAAATTGTTAATGCCTCAATGATTAAAGATAATAATCAATATTTATAAATTTAAATCAAATTATAAATAGCAAATCGCCAACACCGATTGAAGCAAACTTCCCTTTCCATCCCACATTCGAATCAAACGCTGATAGTAGAATTGATCAAAGTGTCTATAATGAAATGAAATCCAACTTTTTGAATATTTGATTTAAACTTCAATCAACATAAATCACCTGACCTTCGTGTTATTACTATGTCGAAGGTTAAAACTTGTCCAAAGATTGCTACGGTAATCGAATACGTTTCATTATCCAAATCAAAATCTAGCTTTTAATGCCTGCACTAAAGATAATGAAAAATCGATTTTAAATCACCTGTAAAAGCATCCAAATTGATAAGATATTGCAAAAAAGAAAGTTTCCTTGCTATACCATCCACGCCTGAACCATGACAGTAAATATTCATTTAGGAGTGTTCATCAGGGAATATTAAGTGAAATTTAAAAAACAACAGATTAAAATAAGTAAGTGAACCGCTACCCAAAATTAAGATTAATTTGGCGTGCCGTTATCTATAGGCGTCAATGAATCAAATTTATGCTCGGGCTATTTTTCATTCGTGATCTAAATTAAATATACATTTACAATGATTTGATTAAGGCCAATGAAAAAAATTACTAAATAAAAAAAATTAAAAGCTTTCTATAAAACTTATTGCAGAATAAAATTATAAAATCATCTCTACCTTAGTAATAAAAAGAATTTTCAATTTATATCATATATCCAAAACAATTAAATCAAGTGTAACTATAAATAACTGAGGAATGTATACAGTTAAGTAACTAAAGTTTTCTCCGAGTCATTTTTCCTATCACAATTCGTGTGAAACGTAGACGCTCGAAGAAAAAGAAATACAATAAAAAAAAAAAGAATAAAGAGAAAAAAGATAGGCCAAATGGGCAGGCACAACTGGCTGATCTGGGTGAAATGATCACTTTCACCGGTGATATTTCGCCCAAGGTGGTAGGCATCGTTGTACACGTGCGCGCACGCATATGAACCAATGCGATGCGCAAATGTGGCGTTTTCTCTGACCCGGCGCTTCGTGCGTCCAAGAAATCGCACTCCCAACGCCCCTGATAACGAAACTACGGTCACACCTCCCGTTTAGATATCATTCAATTCTCATCATTGCGTTAACAAATCAAATCGACATGACTTTTCATTGTAATTACCATTCGTGGCTAATTAATTAAATGAAACTATTGACGCCTTATCGAGCCCATTGGAACAAATAATGGAGTTTTAATGAAGACGGCAGAATAAAAGACTGTGCGCCCAATGGGAATTGAAAAACGCAGCGTGCAGTTAATTGGCTGATTTTTTTTTTCACGACTGGCACACCGACGTTCAACCTCGCATCAGTTCGCAAGGAAGAAGGGAGCCGAGAATCGACGCTCGTTCTCACGTTTAAAGGCTTGCATTTATAAACAATATGAATGCCGGCGATATAACATCCGTGGTATCATAAATATCAGAACGCCGCGGGCGACGCACCTACGCACCAGAAACAACGGCGCTGTGGTCACCCGGATGAAATTGATCTTTTGTATTGTGATTTCTTTGGACTGAGATTCTTAAAATATTGGTGAATGACGTCCGCAGGAGAAATTGTATTATATTAATTGAAGTTCGAAACCTCGGGAACTGCAATCATATTCCTTGATAACATTCTTCCTTGCGTTAGATGAAATTAGGGGCGTCAAATACCTCTAACTCCTATATATTTTTAATAAGAAATTACTGCAAGCATTTTCAACGTCGTTCATTTTGCAAACTTCCCAAAATGGAAAACTAATGCGCACATAACGTTTATTTGTCTTATCTGAAACAAATAAATCTTAACTTTGTAATTTTATTTAATCAATGCATTGAATGAAATCAATATAGAATTCATTTCAATTTATTAATAATTTATAGATAACGAAAGGTCTCGATGAATAGACATAAATTTAAAAGTCGTAAACAAAATTTACATCACCCTCGTGACATAGAGACGGTAACAATGTAACATCTAACATTCAAGCAGAAACTGAAATTCGATCCAGTCGATGAGCGACCGGTTTTCAATTCACCATTCGATCTAGCCAACTAATCAAATTTCCATTATCGATATACAATTCCCATCTGAGTTAGAAAAATGGATCGATGTCAGGAGCCAGATCCAACGCCAATCGGACCAAAAAAGTCGTCTAGATGTAACCGAAAACGTGATGCAACATTGCGCCAAACTTTTTCCACAATAGTAGAAATTTTTCTTATATACGAATGTGAACAATGATTCTGCAACGATGAAGCTATAAATGAAACAAATAAGTATGATTTAAATTCTGCATTATATATTCACTAGTTGAAAGACGAGCGAAGCATCGATGACACTATTGTTAATTGGCAATAAATAGTTCTATTTGGTATAAGTGGGACGTAGATAATAATGTCGAATTATATCAAAGTTGGTGAGTCGATATAACGCACAATCTGAGCCTGACAATGAAATGACAAAATATTGCCTCCCGGAATGATCAGCGCGACATTCGCGTACCCTAAATGAAGCAATAGATAGACAAGTAGGCAGCCGTAGTCAGACACGTGGGTGGGTTAGATAGGATAGGTAGGCTGGCGCTGCTTCGATTTACGTAAGAGAGCGTAAAGTAAGCCGATTCTCTTCTAAGATACGCCGCGGACTGTGACAACAAGCGTACAACTGAATGACATTTCAGCGCGATCGGATTGTAAGCCCCCACCCGACATTGAGGCCCGTGTCTCCATCCCATACACAGTCTTAGCCTAATTGGATCTGCATGAAATAAATTTGTTAACATTAAGCGATGAGTGATAAGCGATAATTATGTTCAAACGAAACTCGATTCATTCGACGATTATTTACTTCAGCTGTTAATAATGAACAAAATACACTAATAATAAAATATAATTGTCTTTGTCGAGTAGAATAGTGATTTAAGTTTACTTTCAATATTACAAAAAACGGGCTATTTCTGGATGTATTTGACAAAAAATAAAAGTGAGTAAATCAAAATAGATAAAATTTTATACCGTATTAAAACTTTATTAATATTAGAAGACCATTCATTGTTAAAAGATCGAAAGAAATATTTTATTAAAAACAAGTTTTTATTTACATTGTTGTGTGTACTAAAACTCGAAAGTAAACCTATTCACAATAGCACTGAATCTTTCATGTATAGAACATTGAAATGAATATAAATTTCCTATGAAATTCCATTTTCACGTGGAATGCAGAAATTTATACTAGAATTATTCAAGGAATTTACATCACTTTGAAATTATGTCCACTATGAAATTTGAATAGAAATCAAACAAAGTGTAATGGATATGTAAAGAAATGAGTTTGACAATAAACAATATTTTATTGTATAAAACTTCTCATTTAGAATATTTAATCCCCTACTGCAAGTAAACAAAAATTATATTGTATTATGTTATACAAATTTTTGCGGAGAATTCTAAAGTAAACAAAATTTTAGAAGCATCGATGAAACAATTGTGAATTGGCAATAAATAGTCCCAATTAGTTTGTGGAACTGATTGATAATAATGTCGATTTATATCCAATTTTACCAATATCAATAGTGCATAATCTGAGACTGACAATGAAATGACAAAATACTGTCTCCAGGAATGTTCAAAATTTATTTGCTTATAAAAATGAAGCCTTTTCACTTTACAATTGTAAATTCAAGCAAAAATCAATTTAAATTTATTTAAATTGAATCATAAATTGTAATTTATCTTTTATTTCAATAATATTCTATCTACTCAATACTGCCATGTAATATTTTCCCAATTCAAATCAGTTCCGAGTTGCATTCTTAAAAGCAATTTTAATTAATCGGTCGAATAAATCACATTTCTTGAGCGGGTACAATTAAAAATTGAATTAATTTTCACATCAAATTGAAACGTTTAGGAAGAATTAATAGAAATAAGTGTTGGTGATCTTGCAACAAGTAATACTGGGAATACGTTTATCCCAATAAGGAAGCGCGTAGGTACCTAGCTAGTAAACATGATCCAGATTAAGCGACTTGCCCGGAAAAACCTAGAACGATTCCCTAATGAAACCAGGTGTTGGGGGATTTATCTTGATCGGACTGACCTTTCAGGTACTGACTGCGTATTGGAACGACCGTGAAATTGGTTAAGAAATGCAATCATTGCAGTTTCACACTAAGCACAATTTACTGCTAATCAACAAATAACAAATAATTTATGTGATCCAATTGCATGATATGTAATGATCAAATTTGGATGAAAAGAAGTTGTTAAATAAGTTTTAAAATAAGTTTTAGTTATAGAATAATTAATGCACTAAAAAATTGTAAAAGAAGTTTTTATAATTTTATTGATATATTTGGTAATATTAAATGGAATTTATACGTGTACATAGAATTCCATAAAGAAAAAAGTAAACATCACTCAGTAATGTACTAACAAAAATTTCTAAATCAATAGTGTTAATAGAAAAAACTCATTTCAGCTATGATAAATGAATAGCTTACATTTGCTGATAATTTTTATAGTAAGATATATTAGGATTTCTAGAGAAATTAGAAAATAATTAATTTTTAATAGTACTCTAATTAAATATCTATTTTAATTATCTAAATTTTAATAAAATGAAACTAAAATGTTAAAACAATATTATAATTAAAATACTATAGAAAACATTTAACTATAATTTGTTACAATTTTTATAGAATACAAGAATGAATTTCATTTTAATATATATCTATAATTTAGTTTCAAATATGACCAAAATGTATTAATAAACGTTGATAGATTAGTATATTTTCTACAAAGAAGGGAATGCAGGGATATGAAAGGGTGTGAAGTTGCTCTCGAGCGAAGCGAGGCTCGAGAGCAACTTCACATTCTTTGATATCACTGTGTTTCTTACTATGTAGCAAATTGTACTTTTTGTTACAAGTGCACATTAAATAATGTGGCTTTGGATAAATGTTATGAGCGAAGCGAGTAATGTAATGCCGCGACTGTATGAAGTTATAAACAAAACTAATACCTGTCGTGAATCACATGCCTCGGTAAAACGATCTGCATCACCCCCTGATGCGGACAAATGTGCCGCAACAGATCCAGTTTGTTCAGCACTCGCGCCAGAACCTTTACGACGTTCGTCGACAGCGTTACGATCCATTGTAACGCAATCATTGACAGTAGTGTCAGCCTCTGGCGCAACGTCGTTGTTATTGCACCCCTGATTTTCGGGGTACTGAACTGTATCTTCGATGGTCTTACTCTTTGAGAAGAGGCGCGAGATAGTACTCCACATTCAATGAACACAATACTTTTGACAGCTAATTTAAGCTCAACTCTTCTGTGTCATACTTGTGCCTTTCCTATGAAATTAAATTCAAACATTTAGAGTCATAATACATGTCTATGTATCACATTGAATTATATAAGTAAAACTATTTGCAAACGTGAATTAATAATCATGCAAATAATAAAGAATAGTTCTGTAACTAAAATATATTGAAAATTACTAAGGTTTATTCATATTAAATGAAGAAATAATAAATGTATTTGTTTTCATACAAGGACATTTTATCAGAAATTTTAAGGTAATTGTTCAGTAGGTATACATAAAAAATGCCATCTAGTACCCAAGGTTAAGTAAAGAACACAACTGCACTATAATTTGATAGAATGTAATATACAAGTGAGAGAATCATTATACATAATTTATCTGTCACTTTTACTAAATTTGCAAGATTAAAGTATATCCAATGATTCTCTCATTTTTAAATTTTGGTTCAATTCTGTTCGATAAATAGCCCTGGGTACCGGTTGGTGTTTTTGACATGCACTGAAGAATTACCTTAAGTAATTTAATATTGTATAACTTGTTAATTATGAAAGACAATTGTTTTATCATTTAATTTATTAATTAGAATTTAATTGCAATACTCATTTAAAGTTTATTCTAAAAAAAGACTTTAATTATAATGAGGGTTGGATTTAGTTAAAAATTCAAACAAAGTGACTTTTCATTTAAATAAAACAATCTAATTTTAATTAATCTTCCTACTAATGTCTACTGATATTAATAACATCTTTCTATCTTTGGATTTGTCCACTTAAAAAAATGAATAGCTTAATTTTTAATTCAGCTTTAAATTTTAATTATTATGACTGTTGCTACTGATATATAAATAAAATGAAATAATAAATTATATACATATATATATATATATACTTTTATAATTAATTAAATGCTCTTAAAATTAATTAAAAAAATAATATTGTATATTTATTCTAATAAAACTTACATATTGATTTAAATCATAATTTAAATTATGCCAATCCTGATTATAACATTAGTGATGGTTGATCAATATTATTAATACTGTATGATACAATCATTCTTTATTACTCGTATTCTATTATTAAAATAATATTTTAAAATTTAATTTCATTAATCACACTGTCAGTTTTTCAGTAAAAAACGTATAATCTTATATGATTTAAAAAAATGCAATGTATATACATATATATGTATATATTATCTTTCAGACACACACAATGGAATGATTATAATTGCATAAATTATTTAATTAATTAATTATGTACATGTTCTTTAAATAATTTTACATATACATATTATAAACTAAAATAACATTAAAAAACTATTAAATAAAGAATGTTTAATGATTTAATTATAACATAAATCTATATTGTGTATTAAATGATTATTAAAATACATATCTCAAAAGTATAATAACAAGACTTAATTAAATTAATGCAACCTGCTTGATTACTTCTATTACACTAAGTATATATTTAAGTATTTAAATTGCATTCAAATTACTTTTTTATTATTGTTATTGAATATTAAAAAATAATTATTTAAGTGACGATCATAACAAAAACAAATAATATCACTTTATAAATAAAAACAAGCAATAATTAGTATTGCAATAATAATTAATCATTTTTCAGTGGGATTAGTATACATATATTAATTATTTATAAAATTAAAACAAACTTAAAACTAAAAACTATTATTTATTTCATGTTTAATTCACATTTAACAAGAAATATAACGTTTATGATATGACAACTTGAAGTGCAAGCACAAAATTGTACATTTAATCAACGCGAAAAGGTCAAACGTTTGTAACAATATTAAATAAAAATCTTTAAGATAACAGACTTAATTTTTTGCTCGCGATCCAAACAATGCAACTCAACCCTGGATCTCTAGCGAATCCCAGAATAATCAATAAACCTTAAGCACCCTAACCTCAAAAACATTGAATCAAAAAGATGAAACGGAGACGCTCGTAACTCGAAATCACGGTCGTCTTTGTCACGCCCCCTTTTCTATATTCAAATAGGAAACCGAAATACGAAAGCGGTTGGAAGGCTCGGCAAAACCCGAATGACGCGGGCCTTGTTTATCAACACACGGAGTCCCGAAATCCTTGGTTTATCGATTTTGGAGGACAAAAGCGATCGACGACGCGAGAAACGCGAGATTTACATGACTCGCGGCAGGGTGGGGGTAGGGGTAACGACAAAAAGGGCGTACAAAAATAAACGAAGAGGACAAAGTGAAGGAAAAAGAGAAAAAGGAGGACGAAAAGTGGAATAAAAAAAGGCTTCAAGTCAAACATTCAACTGTCCATTTTCGATGAGCCATCTAAACGCACAGTTGCTCTCACCGACCATCATTTTCATCTAATTTATTTATCCTTGAATCATTCAAATTCAAAAAACCGACTATACGGCAAGAGTCAAAAAGTCTCCTTCTTTTCTACATAATAATTTTCAATAAAATGTATTATTTCATTGCATTGTTCGGATTGTAGTTGACGGACTTTCGTCGAGTTTCGGTTTCATTCGATTTTGGCCGATTAAATGTAAGCAGGAATTAAGAATGGGCTGAAGATAACGCAGATTAAATGACGCGGGTGTACCTGAAAAATCGTAATGATTTTGGACTGGACGACTTTCGGTGACAGGTAGCACGCAGAGTCTCTCGCGTTTCGAGATTTCACTGGGTAGGCGAGTATACGCGGCGGATCGCGCACACGCACACACGCACCTCCCGGCCAGTTTCGGCGGGCTTCGGCGGATGAAAAGCGCGGCCACGCGAGCCGCAGGTTCCTCGCGACGCAGCCCTCAACCGTGCCTTCGTCAACGCGGTAAACCGAAATCTCGCGAATACTCCATCATCGTCGCAGCACGTTCGCCGACCGTCTTGAAGGCAGCCGCTTTCGTTGCAAAGAGACGCAGGCTTTCCAATCTTTCGATCTCTCGCGTTTCAGGAACTTTTTTGGGGAATCAAATGCGGTTTAATTGTCGCGCGAATTTTGATTACAGTTTCGTGATTGTTTTTTTTTGTTACGTAAATGTTATAAAAATGTTAAACATTTTAACGCTTGTTAAACAAGAATAATGTTTAAATATTAAAATTAATTTAAATTTTAATGTTTTAAATGTCACTAAATATAATTGTCTTGAAATGTAATTGTACATAATTTATGAAGTCCCTACATAAGTAAATTCCATAAATTGAAATATCAGTAACAGAATAATGTGTTGAAAATGCTTAATCACTACGGAAAAAGTTCCATAATTACACAATGTCAGAAAAATTAATTAGCAATAAAAAGAAAAAGAACGCATTTTACTTTTCACTAATGATTTTTGACGCTAACTGGAAATGTCGCTAAAATTAATAGACCGTGGAGTGGCATTATTGTACCTTATGTTACATTCACATGACTTACACTTAGCATTATGCGAAGTATTTATGGGCGTACTAAAATTGAAGTTCGATACACTTATCTTTATTTAAAATTCAAAAATATGCATGAATATATGTGGAAATTAATTTGATTCAATGTAAAGAAATACGTATTCTACTTAAAAATTTACATTACATTATACATGTAAATACATTGCATTATACACTTTAATGTGCTTGTCTAAAAATTTGATTTAACATTTCAAAACTTAAACTGAATAAAGTCAGATTTGTTCAAAAGTGAACTTCAAATTTAGTAGCAAATAGTATTGACAATATGTATACAATACTAGCCAATAGTATTGACATCGGTATGTTATTTTGTTAATATCAATAAAATGTGTATTAAAATTTGTCTCAAATGAATAGAACTTACATTTTGCTGCCGTTGAACTCATCCTGTCCTTGTCATGTGCAGGAAAAGTTTCAACCGTTGAAATTTAACGAAAAGTCGGAGTTGGAAAATTTTCGGACTCGAAAATTAAAACTGATAAGGTAAGAAAGTATCGACAATTCGAACAACTCTTTACTGTCAAGCAAAAAAATATGATATATCGTATACAACCCTTCAACAACCACCATTTTGTTAAATATTAAAAAAACCTAAATATTAAGTTAAATAGCTTTATTATAAGTGACTCAAATTAATGAAAAATATGTACATAAGGATTATGGGTTTTGATATTCGGATAGTTAATTGATATTTTGGTTCAATGGAGGGTTATATTTCATTATATCACGAAATTCTTTTTTGTTGATCGAAATATTTTTTAATAATTCGTTACGGTATAATGGCTTATATAAACAATAAATATGAATATTTTTAGTACGACAATGTACGCTTTTATAAAAAGTACCGAATTTAGTTTGTTTTCGTTCATTTCAATTAAATAAAGGAGAGCACTTTCATTGTATAATTTCTTCAATTACGTTTGTTAATTGTATTATTTATCAATGGAATTTTTTATAAGATAATTGTAGAACAAAAATTATGAAATCTTTATCTTTTCTTATCAATAATAGTAATGATTTAATGAAGAAGTTTCTCAACGTAAAAGTTCAATTTGGATTATAATTTTTTTTAGTTTAAAATTTGCATTCGTACATGCAGAAACAAAATATTTATTCGGGAAGTTGATACCATGGAACACCAATAGAAACGGCTTGCATTACATGAATGTTTAAGAATATGTGTTTAATTATATCTAGTGTACATTTTGTGTATATTTATGATATAAATTTAAATGCTTTGCTTGATGTATATCTTTGCATCCATTTCTATCAGCACACATGAACACAACTAGTTCGTGGGCTGTGACATGAATCTGGCATGACTATGACGAATTTGACATGACTATTTCAAAACCATGATGTGACCATAACATGAATATGACGTGAATCGGACATGCATAGGACATGAATCTGACTGTCTGTGAGATAAATCTGATATTACATGACATACGTCATAAGACTGAAAAGTTTTGAAAAGAGATATTTTGCTTATTATTTTGCTTTATGGACCAATAACAATATTTGCCTATTTCAAATATATTCTTTTCAATCATAAATAAGTATCGATTTCAGCAGTAAAAAATTCAGCAAAAAAAAATTATAGGTATACTAGTTCGAAAAAAAGATAAAAAAATAAAATTAAGATAAAAATATAGGGCTAGTTTTTTTCTCAGTAAAAAAATTTAACTGTTTACGTTGTAGTAGCTTCTTGTCTATCAATAAATAATCAAAATCGTAATCAAACTTTAGCGAAAATAAAAAAAAAGTTGAAATGATTTATATATAATAAATATTAAATATGTTTACAATTACATAATTATTTTAAGAGCGTAAAATTTAGGTACAGTTTATATTTACATGCCCGTTTAACGCGAAAACTTAAATTTTTAATATTTAACAAAATAGGGGTGTTGAAAGGTGTTATACGATACACCATCTTTTTTTGCTTGACAGTAAAGAGTTGTTCAAATTGTCTTAAGTCCGACTTTTCATGGAATTTCAACGTATGAAACCGCAGAAATGATCCTTTCCTTGTTCCTTGATTTGAAGTTCCTTGAATGATCCGACTGGACCATCACTGTGTCACTGCTTCACTCCTTCACTATGGCACTCGCGATTCACGTGATGTTACGACGGCACTACTTTACGACGTCACTAAGTAACACGATAGCAATAAAAAAAAAGTATTTATTGCTATTACAAACCGCGACACGAGAAGGATTCCGAACCTTCTAAACGCGATTCCGATAATAAACTGACCAAAAATTAATGACTCGGTCATGTAATAGCTAATTACTTAGCCCCTCCTACATTTGGTTGCTATGGTAAAAGCAACGCAATGTTTTCATTGATAACAAAACAATTAACGCGATGCCGTAAGCGTTAATTACAAGATTAGGGAGTTCTTTGTTTTTATTAAAATATATAAGAATTAATTAATATACTTAGTTTTATCATATTTTTTCAATTTGGGGGATTATTTAACGTTCAAGTAACTGAAAGTTTGTCATCAATTTTAAGCATATTTATAGAACTCGTTTTTGAGGTGGTGAAAAAATGACTGCCTTCTGGTTTTGTAATTGAATTAAATTTTCCCATGCC
>JABFPN010003708.1:0-17208 GCA_022817305.1 Leptoteleia sp. ZL-2020
GCGGTGGAAATAGTTCTGATGACTGCAGTTTACATTTGTTACAACTGTATTTACAGTTATTACAACTAAATATGTCACAACTCTACAAATTTAGTTCTGATAACTTTGTATATTTCTCTCAGTGCACATATCTTTTCAGATCCTCGAAATATACGTTCCGCGTCCACATACGCACACGGAGAGAAAGGATTATTAAAAATTACTGACATTATTAGTAAACTGGTTATATATTTGCAAAATTGGAGAAATTACTATCTTAAGTTAGCAAAACGTACCAATTTGTTGACAATTATTCTTAGAAAGCTGACACTTTTTACTAACTTAGGATAGTAATTTTTCAAAATTTTCCCAATATAAGACCAGTTTACTAGCAATGTCAGTAATTTTTATTAATCTTTTCTCTCCGTGTATATATACTATAATTGTATCAGAAGGACTGTTTTATGTGACTTATTTTATGTTGTACATATATTAACACATAATTTCAAAACAAAATATCTTCCGTGATGAGTGGCCGGGTCGAAATTTTCACGGAATTACAGGTCCGCGTAACGCGAAGCGACGATGCCACGTTATTGAGGCAAGCACCGGGCGACGCGTTACGTACGATTAGCGCGCGTCTTCTTCTTTTAATACCGGTTTCTGTGTCGCTCCGGCGTGGAAATCGGCGCGCGCGAACCATTGCGCAACGACGAATTCTGGCCCGCCGCGCTGCCGTTGTCTCGGCCGGCGCAAATCAACGGTTCTCGCCCGATAACGGCACGCCGCGGCGGGTAAAAGGCCAGATCCGTATTGTGGCCGCAAATGCTAATAAAGAGTTACCCGCCAATGCCATAAATTCGCCAACAGAAAATCGCGCCACCGCCGAGTTGCACTTTACATATACTCCCACCAAATTGCTTCATCCATAAAATTCATTCGGTTTCACAACGCGGCGCGGGCAATTTTGCCGTTCCCCATTGCGAGGCGGAAATTTGACATCTTGTGCGTATCTTTTTGCGTTATTGCAATATCCGAGAAATGTTCGAACATTATCCGCGATGAATATTAATAAGGGTACACTGGGAGAGAGAGAGAGAGAGAGAGAGAGAGAGAGAGAAAACTGAATTCTTAATAAAAAGTTTACTGGCTTGGTATTACATTTATAAGATATCATTATATGAAAAAACTAAATTATTGAAACAGTTTATTAAAAATTGTAATTCTATGTTATTTTGTACAATTTAACATGGTGTTCATTAAATTTTAGTAAACTGCTTCCTAACCGGTTTTTGAACGACATAAGATAGCGACACCTAATGGACAAATCATAAAATAAAAGTTTGTCAAAAAGTAGAATTCAATTTAGTAAAATTAAACATCCTTAGTATCTAATTTTTAATAGTCTTTTTTTTCCGTGTATTACACGACATCTACTTTCAATGCACTGAGAAAAAGTGATAGTAAAATTTATTTAATTTTTTTTATTAATTTTGGGATATCTCCGAAAAGTGAATATTTTTACTATTAAAGATATATTAATATGCCATTTATTTTAATATTTTTTCGATTTTTTAATAATATTTTGTATATATAATAATGTTATATATATAATATACATAAATATAAGTAATTTAATATTAGATAATTATGAAGAAATAAAAAAATAGAAAAAATAGTTGTAAATACAAAAGCAAATAATAAAGTAAATATACTATACTAAATAGTAAAAATACTAAACCGATAAATAGAATATATTTTTAAAAACTACCAATGTAAATTCTAAATTTTACTATTATTAATGGTAGCAATATTTACCTTTCCGTTATATCATTAAACTGATATAAAAAGTTTATTTAATTATTTGCTATATATAAAAAAGTAATCATTTATGATACTTCCTTTTTCTCAGTCTATTCAACCTAAAAAAAAACAGTCGAATATCAAATTTTTCAACAAACTATGTTCCAATTCATGTCAAACTTCAGATTATATTTTGAGAAACTAGTTTACTAATAGGGGGAGCCTTGACTGTACACCAATCACCGAACGAGAAATTACTGAATTATTTGTCAATAAATATTTTTGGATGGGCGAAAAAAATTAACGCGGTAAAAAAAATAGAAGCGATAACGTTTTGAGTTTTCAAGGAGCAATTTTTTTTTTTTTTTTTTCGGAACCGTGTTTCACATTACCAAACGTTGCATGAATATTGCAACAACGTTGCACCTTACAAAACGAAAATTGCGCGATTGTCAATTGCGGCAACGTTTCAGCAACGATAATACATCAATGAGCCCGGAATTTCTGCAACGATGCAAACGTTGCACGATTAACTGGTCGTTGTGTTGCGGTAATCACTTTGCCGCTCGTACTCGAATCGGATTATTATTTTTACTAAGGCAATATAAAACGGATTGTGTGTGTTGATATGTAACACGTTGATTGCAATGATTGCGCATACTTCATTTACGCACACAATTGCAAGATGGGGAAAATTAAAGGTCAAACAAAATAACACATTATGACGGAGCGCGAAGGTGGGGTTATTAAATTTTATATAAGTAAACATTAAGGATTTATCTGTTAATAAATTTAGAGGATTTTTACGACGGACTTTTTGCGCAATTCGTCGCGGTTAATTCAATTGCTTTATTTATTTGCGGCTAGCTGCGCGATTAATAATTTTGCTCAATTTATTTGTATTTAACGAGGCAAAAGTGGCATAATGGTAAATTATTAGATTAGAAACTGAAGATGGCGAATTTTAAAGGAATTTCAATTAAAAATGTACGACACCAGTGAGTTGTGATGATGTGATGAAAATGAAAAGGATCTCTTCGAAAGGAAATTTATGAATTAAATAATTGAAACACTTAAATTTATTGTTTATTGTATAGTATTAAACATTCTTATCTTTCTGATCAATTTAAATGAGAAATTTAGCAAATTAAATATCTTCCCATTTGTTTGATTTCAAAATTGTTTTTTTAAATAAATTGTATATTAAGTTTAATCGGCAAAAATTATATAAAAAATAACTAATTTCAAGCACAATTTTATTCTTAACATTATTACCTTCGTTTAAGAATAATTAAACTTAATTTAATTAAAGTAATTTAACATAAGTGTAACGCTAATTTTATTTACATCAAATTTATCTTTCCAATTTCATTTTCGATTATATATATTGCAACTATTTATCCATTATTTACTTCCGCCCAATTTACCGATTCAGTATTACTCGTCGATCTTTACAAGCCGGAGTCCCGAACGACCGTTTGCGAGAATCCCAAAATAACCGAAAAATTGAAAATCGGACCAATTAGGTCTCAATAATCCAAACAGTCGCCTACGCATCACGAAAATCGTTTTGTCGCAGTTCCGCCGCTCAATTTAACCCGCGTTTGTCGTCCCCGACTAACAAAGGTGAACAGCCGGAAGTGGCATTATGAGCGCGGGTGTAATGGCGTTTCCTTTTATTTACAATGCGCAGTTGAAAAGGGTATATTTGTGTGGCGCCAGGCCGGTTTCGGTGACCTGGAGGTTCCGGAAACGTATTGTCCTGAGGGACCCGTCCGGCCCTTTATTCCCCAGGCTTTTCCTTGGCTTTGGAAAATTCATCTCCCCCTCCCCATCCCCTCCACTGTATCCCTGGTTTCTTCTTCGCTTTTGTTACCTCGCGAAGACAAAGAATTCGTCGATTTCCGAGTTTTCGCTGCCCCGACAATGAAACTTCCTTCTAAATACCTCGTGTTTGGTTTCTATTCTCGATTCTTCCTGTCAGTAACGCTTTCAACGTGATACCGGAAGTCACCGAAGACGAGTTACAGAAATAACGACTTTTTCAACGTGTTTTCTTTTTTCGTTTTACACTTTATAAAGTGGGTGTTCGTATTAGTTTCCTCTGTTTTGGGAATTAACTTGAAAATATATTTAGAATTTTATTTACGCGTGAAAGAAAAATTGACCCGGATCTAAACTTATTCATTTATCTTTAAATATTTATTAATTTTTAATTTCCTTTAGGTATTTTATTGTAAAATAAATTTATGAACTTATTTATACGATTAGATATATTTGATTACTTTTTATTCAGATTAATTTAACTTGTCATTTGAATAAGTAGAAAATTCTGCGAAACTGAATTGTCTCGTGCAACAAATTCAATGAAAATTTGAGAACCAGATTAGTCATTCGTGTTCGCAAAATTATTTTGTCACTTACACTTTTACGTCACTTTTAAATGCAAAGTACAACTGCCACTCAACTAATATTCGCCTACTAAAAATAAGATTTCCCTTCGTTTCCCAACAGATTGCAATTTAATCAAAAATAAACCGTATTAATATAACTATATTCGGTTACGAAACTCTCTAAGAATTCTTACAATTCAATGCCGTTTGATAAAAAATATTTTTTTATAAATAGTTCTACTTGTTTTCGAGAAAATGATTTCTCAATAAATATATATAAAAAAAGGTTTATCGCTTTTGTATGTAAATAATAAAAAGTTACTGTCTACTTTGATACAATATTTAACGATCGGATAAAATAGATTAAAAATTGTACTTTTAATTTTTAAATGTCGATTATTTTATTTTCCTATAATAAGTAAATTGAATTAATACCTGTAAGTATTTTATGCATTGAAATAACTATAAAACTATATAGACTACAAAACTATAAACCTTAATTCTACTTTGATTCAACGTCAAATCATAATGCAAATCTCTCCACAGAAATAACCCAGTAAAAGATTCATATAATTATATAGTAACGCAAATAATAGAATTAAACGTAAAAATTTGTATTTTACAATATAATTAAATTCAGTTCGCTCTAATTCAACTGTCCTCAATATCAATTTTCATTCCTTATTTATAAAACCGCACAAAACGATGGACGACGTCTCACGCTGATGCAAATTTAATGATTTATTTCTGCGACAATGTTGCTGCGGAAATGGTGCCACCCGGCGATAATTCAGTGCCATCTTCCAAGGTGCGCGAGCGACGTCCACCGCTAAAATATTCAGTTCATAATCCATTCGTGCAAATGCATTCATCCTTGGTCGCAGTCATTGTGTCCATTAAAGTTCACCGGAAGACGACGATATAGCGGATGACGCGACTTCCGGATTCATTTAACGAAAAGAAAACACGTCGCGCGTCGCGCCGCCGCGGTGCATGCGCAATTTCGCAGCACGTGGACGTGCCCGCGCTTGACCGCGCAATTACCCGCAAGATGCTGCGTGGGAACGATTTTGTCTCGCGAGACCGCACACCGAGACTTATCACTTCCGTGCCGTAAAAAATTTGCCTGATGCAACATCCTCGACGCGATAAGACACCGCTGTATTGCTGCCTTCGCTGATTTGTCGTGTACGCTGCGAGAAATTTATTACTAGTTGCTATTATATTTTATAATAACTCGGAGATACACGTACACTTATGGTATTACTTATGATAATTTATTGCAATTTAATAATATAGTTAAAAAAAATGTCGTCATCGAGGAATGGAACTTGCTATCTCGCAGTTACCAGTCGTGCCCTTTACCACCAGTCTACACCGCTTAGTGGAAAGATATTGGTCTCCATGAAGCTTTAGTGTCGGCACGACAGGGGCGTGGCCTAAAAATGACGTAGAATAAGGGTAAAGGGCGCGACTTTTTAAAAAATTTACATTTACATATTACAATAATATTTTTAGAATACTATTTAATATTATTAAATAGAAAATAATATCCCAGTCATATGCTATAAATGTTATATGTCTGCTTAAAATAGTATCCCTGGGATATTATAATATTTTTAAAATATTTTTAAAGTATTATTTAATATTAAATAATATTATTCGCTTATAGGGATATTCTTTTACATTTCTTTTTAATTCTACATCTTATTATAAAGAATACTATAATGTTACTATAATATTATATTAATTCTTTTATATAATAATAATAAATCCTTAAAAATTAATTTGTTAACTATTATATATTTTCTAGACAACGAAACATTGTCTAGTCTACAAACCTTACATTGATTTTAATCAACATATCTGGTGTTTTCAAAACTCGCCGTTTCTGTATCGACCGGACCTCTTGATAATGAAATACAAAACTCGACACGTGTTCTGAAAATTTGTTTCACTGTATCCACCCACAATATTGCCACACTTACTAGCATAAGTATACGTCGACGCGCGGCACACTTTACCCAAAAAAAAGAAAAAAAAAGGTATAATATTACGACACCACTTTTCTCCCCATTGTGGCGCCGGTGAAAAGACGTCGCGTGAAAATAATATATTTTTTATCTCGAATTTGACCCATTTGCTTTTCTCTCTCCCAAGAGCGTGTACAATTCTACGGGCATCTGGGCGCTCGCGGTCAGCTGTCACTATTGACAAAATAACCATTCATTACCAGACCTTATTTATGACAAACGAAAGAGGCCCCCCTCTTTCCAATTTTTCAACGCGTTCGAAAGTGCCTGGAAAATGTTCGACAGAAGTATCGTAATTAAGATTATTCACTAAAACCTTTCTTCCTGCCGATATAATGACAGTGATATTGATTTTGACATCTTTATTTTACTTCTATCGAATATAAAAGTAAATAGAAAACCTGGCGAAATTTATTTTTTTTTCTTTTATATATTTGGAGACATTAATTAATTTATGAAAAATTGCATCGCATATTATCGAAGTTGTGATCGGAATGCTATTTTTTAATTAAATAAAACTTATCGACACTTATCAATACACTTACAAATATAAAGTACGATAGCTGAGGAATTATAGCAAAATGTCAATTTCGTAAGGACACTGAGATCGAGTCTCGGAGGCGAATTATTTTAAACTATTCAATCCTATTGCTTAATACAAATATACATTTGTTTAATAATTTTTAATTGGAATCTGCCCCCAAATAACGTTTATTGTTCAATATCATAAAATGTAATAGAATTTAATATAATTAGATTTAATAGGAATTAATGGATTCCTCTAAGAATTATTTCTTAAGTAAAAATTAACATGTATGGAGTATATGTGGCAGACATATGTCCCATATATACATTTTAACCTGAGTTAACTTCTTACGAGTCATTGCACTCGGAGCCAACTTCAAACGTTACGAAACGTTGAACGAAACTGTCAACATATCTGTTCCACGCATATCTCATATATGTTCCATATCTGACCCATATACGTTCCATATCTATCCCATATATGTTCCATATACGTTCCATATCTGACTCATATATGTTCCTTATCTATCCCATATATGTTTCATATACGTTCCATATCTGACCCATATGTTCCATATCTATCCCACATATGTTCCATATACGTTCATATCTGACCCATATATGTTCCAAATACGTTCCATATCTGACCCATATACGTTCATACCTGACCCATATATGTTCCATGTACGTTCCATATCTATCCATGGAACTGAAGAACGAAACGTTTTTAAAATTAACCACATAAAAAAACAGTGTTTGCAAACATTTGGAAGGTCAAATGAATGAAATACAAATAATAACATCCCATGTGGAAATTACAATACGGCCCAGCACTGGCCCAGTACTGGCGGCCGTAACGTTTCATTTTTCAGTACCATTATCTATCCCATATATGTTCCATATCTATCCCATATATGTTCCATATCTGATCCATATATGTTCCATATATCTTTCATGTCTGTTCCATGTTGTCATAAATATTCAATTTACGTTCCATATACGTCTCATATATGCTCCATATACGTTCTATATATGCCCATATCTGTTTCATATCTGTCCCATGTCTGTTCCATATATGTCCCATGTTATACGATAAATATTTCACTATATCTAAATCCTGAATAAATTATACTTCTCCCGTGTGGTCTAAAGAGTACACACAGCTTTTTTTTTAATTTAAAAAACATACATTTAAGATTTATTAGATATCTGATTATCAGTTCAAAACCTACTTCTATAATCGTTCACGAACTATTGCTCCGGAAAATTTTGAAGCGCAACATTGTGTTCACAATCGTCGGAACGGTTAACTTGAGAAATTTTAATTCGATTATTTACAGGACTGGCCGACAATTTAATCACCACTTGAAATATCTCCGCTTTTGCGGATGATCGAATCGATTCCAGGCCTTGGCTGTCAGTCGCGTGTCTGGCTGTGACGCAACGCAAAATTTCATACCGTCGCGCGCGCGCGCACACACACACGCACATACGTACTCTCGCGCGTACAAAATGTTCCGAGTCGCGTTCGCGCATCCGGCCTGGCGGGGCGATATTTGCTTTTTCAAAAGTCCCACTTTACGTAGGATGCGTCGACAAACAGGATCGCGTGTCTGAGAATGCCAACCGTCCACTATCACAATCAGATGTGTACCATTTTGACCGCGCGCAAAGTCACAAGTCGTTTGCATTCTAATGCGACGGGTTTTGGTTTTTTCGTTAATAGCGCGAACTCGAACTCAATTTCGTTCGCGTTTGAAAATAAAATTAATTTATTTTTTGAATATCAAAGTTATTTTTTTAATATAAAATTGTTATTTTTTTGATATCAAAGTTATGTTTTGTATATGAAAAAGTTATTTTTGGAGTATAAAAATGTTATTTTTTGAATATCAAAATGTAATTTTTTATTTATCAAACTTATTTTTTGTTAATCAAAAAAAATTTTTGAACATCAAAAGAGAGACGTCGAATAAAAATTAAAATATCAAACGATAGATTTGTATCAAAAAAAAAAAATAAATAAAAAAATAAAAATAAAAGAAAAAGGAACGAACCGAAAGTAATTCGTAGGGAATATACATTTTTCTCTTCGGCAAGGTTCTTCTCATTCGCGTCTTCGTCCGAACGATCATGTTCTGCGCAAAAAAAGAAAAAGAAAGAATGAAAAAAGAACTTGTTTATGCCTTGCACGAATTTCTGATGTATGCAACCATTTTAGATCGAGTGACGAATTCGTCGATGAATCTTGCCTTTATCTTTACATGACGTAGGACGGAATGGAATTTTTTTTTACCTATTTCATGGATTTGGACTTGATTGATCGACAATTGACAAATTTTAATGCCACGTCGTATTCTGAACGCAAATTTTCAGCTCGATTTACAAAAATGGCGCGCGATAAAAGCGTACCTTGCGAATGATATAAATTTTAAATTTCAAATACGTTACAACGCCGAAAAATGTTGAGGTTGAAATAAAGTTGACTTAATTTTTATTTATGTCTGTATAATAAAATTTAAAAATTTATTAATATATTTTACATTTATACTTTATTTAAACCATAGTAATATTAACATTATATGTTTATTATAATACAATTATAACATATATAATATAATTATAATACAATGCAATAATATAATTATACAATATTATATAATTTATTAATAAATATTAATGCATTAAATTAAATAAAAAAACAACAAACTAACAAAAATACTGTACAAAGAAAGAACAGTTCAATATTTCTCACTCGTAAATTTATTTCATTATTATTAATTAATATAAAAAAAATTATAAATAAATTCCTCCGTTTTGTATTCAAATTATTTCGCGGGCGATATTGTAAAATTTGCGATGAAAATATTTACGACCGCGCGTTGACCACTTTGGGCGACGAAAATTTATTATCAAAATAAACAATCGCCAGCGTCGAATGAAATAAAACGAAAGGAACAATGCTTTATTGCGTCTGATGAAAACGCAACGACGCCTATAAATTATCAGCAACCAATCTCAACGGTGACCTTGCGGTTAAAGAGCGCACCAATTGTGCCGCGCGCTTGCGCAACAACACCGCGCGCACCACTTTTGCGAATCGCTAAATTCCCGCCTCGTTGTTTTCGTCACCCTGACGAACCGCTCGAACCCGTCAAACGTTCGACGTTAAGATTTGTTATCGCCACGGTATTTCCCAACCGGCGTTTGTATTTCGAGTCTGACCGATTAAAATGTCTGCGCCAATTCCATCCGAGATACAACGTTTATACCGTGTACCATATTTCATTTTGTTTCGTCCCTCGAAAATACTGCAATTTAGTTGGTGAAATTCATTTTTTTTTTCGCGCGGAAATCTCTGTAATCCGATAAGTCATTTTAATTTTCATTTAATATTCATATTTGGCGCGAAAGCGCGCGCATCTAGCGCCATATCTGCAACTTCACACCATACTGTATTTCTTACTAATGATCCCACGAAAATATTACAATTTAGTTGGCGAAATTCATTTTTTTTCGCTCGGAAATCTCTGTAATCCGATAAGTTATTTTAATTTTCATTTAATATTCATATTTGGCGCGAAAGCGCGCGCACCTAGTGCCATATCTGCAACTTCACACTGTACTGTATTATTTTACTAATGATCCCGTCTAACTACTATAATTTAGTCGATGAAAATCTTTGTAATTCAATAAGTTATTTTAATTTTCATTTAATACTCATATTTGGCGCGAAAGCGCGCGCACCTAGCGCCATATCTGCAACTTCACACCTTACTGTATTTTTTACTAATGAATATTCTCGCAGTTGAAATTTTAATTGATAAAATTTCAATCCAGTATGTTGATAAAGGGATAATTAAATTCTTCTTGTCTGAGTTACATGATTTAAAGCAAATGTGTAAAAAGATATATTAACTGATATGCTCGAATGGGACAAACAATGATTTTTTCCATTTTCTTATTGAATATTCTTTTCAAAGTCAACCAGATATGTGGATATATTTGTCGGCTCTGCGACTTATGTATCTGGGTCGTGTTGACATGCTTACATTGCGACTCAAAATTATAACACCTCCAGTTTGATTTACGCCACGAGTGCAGTTAGCAAAATATGCCACACAAATAGATAATTTGTTATATCATAAATGAAAATAAATTTTAGAACTGTAATACAAATTGTTTGTGCATCAGCCATGTCCCTTGTCGAAAAAAATGCTGAGAAATTATGAAAAATACTGAACATTCCCAATTTTAGCAGTTTTTCAGTCTTTTTCAGTTTTCTTCGACATTTTTCAGTCTACTTCAACATTCATTTCCACGAGAGGTGATATTTACACGTGAAATCAATGCCTGAGAAAAATGTCATTTCTAATAAATTTGTACTTTTTTAACAGTAAATTTATCTCTATTACATTTACTCTTAAAGTTAATTAAGTCATTGATCAGTACATTATTAATATATTGGCCGATATGCTAATTAATTAATACTTTGAAATATCTTAATATTTTTAACATTAATTAATGTAAATAATAATTAATCAATTAATTCTTATTCATTAAATAATTTGCATACAATCTGATTCTTAATACAGTTTTAAAAGTTTTCTTTAGAAATCTTTCAATTTACTCACATTGGTTGCTTAATCACCATACAGCATATTTGGGCATAGTACGTAATTAACTGTAGGTCTCTAAAAAAGAAAATAGTTTAATTATTCGATTAATAAAATAATAATAAAAAGATATACTTATAAAGATAAGTGTGCAGAGAAAGATGTGCATATTATAATTTAAAAGCCAGGGCGTATCAAGTTTTAGTTAAACTGAATTATAATTATATATCATATATGAATTATAAATGTATATCAAATGAATTATAAGATTCATTTTATAATTATAAATTATATATGTAATTTATATATATATTCCTGGGATATTATTTTTTTTGCAATACATTCTATATATAATAATATAAAAATTATAACCTAATTTTTCTTTTTTTTTAATTATTACAAATTATAGTTTGTGCCAAACTTTTTAGGTTATTATTATATTTTAAAAAAGTTGTTTCTGAATATGGCAGCTCTAATTGTCAGCTATAATTTAATAAAATGTTGCGTAAAATTTAATAAAATATAACTTATTCTTTGTGATTTTATTTCCCAAAGTTGAAAACAAAGGATATTACTTTACTTTTATTTGGAATTTATATTTTCACAGAAATAAAGCTACCATGTTGTTACTACAAACTGATTACAATTGTTACAACTTATAAATATAGTTTTTTCACAATATATACATATAAAAATCGAATATTTTTTTTTATTAATTTAATCTATGAACAGTTATATTTACACGAAAAATAAGCAACATCTCACCGAAACTGGCCGCTTGTTTGTTTAGATAAAAAAACATTGAATAAGTTGTTGTCCATTATCTTGAACGCATTTACCGAAAGAACAATTAAATGTTAATAGCCTTTAATTATGGTACTAAATTAACAAACTTTTTATTAAAAATAGATATATTTCTCTTCTCAATATACTGAAATTTTAAAGTTCGACGCAAAAAATAAAAAAAAATAAAAAAAATTTGCATTCGATTTAAAGTTGCGTTTATCAATTTAGTTCAAGAATACTCTTTTTTTTCAGTTGGAATTATAAGTCACGGTTGCCTAATGAGTAAGACTTTAGACTTATCGGTTTGAATTTTTGTATTAGTTTATTCTTTTTCTTATTTTTACCGTTTTGTTATTTATGAACTGAATTGAAAACGAAGAAAATAAACAAAACAATTATTGAGAAAGGGAAACCAAACGAATATTAAACTCGAGTTTCCAAATCGCTGTAAATCTACTAAAAATAGCACTTTTAAAACACTTTTCAATAATATTTTTATAACAGTTACTCAAACTTTTGTCTTACAATTACAGGAATTACAACAAGCGCAATTATTTCGACAATTTTCTGACTAGAAGGCTAGATGGCGGTTACTGCGCCATCTTCCGACTAATAATATTACTGAATATTTCCTTGTTCAGATGATAAAGCAAATCTCCACTTCTATCCTGACGGAACACAATATAATACTAATGTTCGTACTTAAAATTGACGTTAATTTAAAATCAATTACAATTAAAATTAACAAAAAATGCAATATCAACAAAATCTTGAAAAAGGTTTAGTTAAAATTGTCTTATTATACACTACTTTAATATTTATGTAAATTATAAATATATAATATTAATATTTTTTTAAATATTGTTATATATTTACATTGTTATATTATAAAAATTTACAGTAAATAATCCCAACATATTAAAATAAACATTACTTCAAAATTTTATTACATTTTTGTAACAAAAGCAGTTGATTGTAAAATTCAAATTTCCCGCTGAAACTCGTTAGTAAAAAGCGCCATCAGCTATTGAGCCGTTACCCGGACAAAACCATTTCTAATCCATCGTGTCTTTTGGGTTCTCTTACAATTCTTTCGTGTTGGAAATATGGGTATGTAAATGAATTTCACGTTAAATATTATAAATTATCATCAGGAAAAATCCAATCAAAAGCTCCATTTCCTCGCAAATTAATGCCCGAAATTTAATTTCTATTAATTTGCGAACAAATTTTCGATAATATTTTTCCTTATATCATACAAAACGTGAAAATGGGCCTCCACTCTGAAACGTGGGAGTCAATTTTTACCGACCAGTATGGAACAGATTATTTTATACTACCCAAAATTGTCCGTTAATCAAATATCTTTATTATTTTATCGTACAAACGATTATTTTATGATTTAAATATTTTGATTGTTAGCAATTGGTGTTAGGTTATGTTCCGCGTAACGTAATTCCTTCTATTTTTAGGTTAAGGTAGTTTTAATATGCAGTTATATTTATTTCTTAATTTATATCTAGATTTACGAAATAATATAAATGACTTATATTAATGCAATGCCATTGATACAAAGGATGAATTTTACTAAGTATTTGAATTAATTAGGTATATCCAGGGATAATTGGCATAAGCGACGTGCCACTGGAGGCAAAAGGAAACCCCTTCGCAAGAAGAGGAAGTTCGAATTAGGACGTCCTGCTGCCAACACCAAATTAGGTGCCCAAAGAATTCATACTGTGAGTTTCATACTTTTATTTAAATTTTTTATTATTATTATTATTATTATTATTATTATTATTATTGTTTTCCTCAAATTCACAAAGAGGTTTTGTAATTAAACTGTATTGCTCTTACATTTTCTCATAATTATCTCTCTTGCTTTTATTATTAAAGAAATATTCAATATCAAATATAATTAAAATAAATTACATCATTAGCACTTTGTTCTATTTATCAACACACCAAAGTTGTTGGAATACCAAAAAAAAAAAATTTTAATGTACATTTGATTATGGAAAGAAATTCTAACAAAATTACAAGCATAAAAATATTTGTATACAAAGAAATTGATTAAAAACATTATTCCTTAAATAATTTAAGTACATAATAAAATTTTTTATATTGTTTTTGCGTCATATATATTTCATATCTGTTCCATACATGCCCCATATATGTTCCATTTACGTTCACTCCCTATATCCGTTCCATGTAGTCTCATATATACTCCATTTACATTCCTTATATGTCCCATGTATGCCCTATATATGTCGCATATATAAGATAAATCCTGAATAAATTTGGTCTAAAGAGCATAAAGGTTATCTTGAAAATAACAGTATTCATTCATTGTCTTAAAAGTTTCTTATTTATTAAATTATTGTTTAAATAATAAAAAAATTATGTAGTAAAATATGATGATTCCTTACCTACTCTGAAATGCCATGGTGAAAATCCCACAGCGCACTGATCAAGAAAGGAAACATTTTTTTCTTCATTGACATTTGTTTTATCGGATTAACAGTTAGTATTTTGATTTGCTGTTCTAATTAGGTTCGTACCCGTGGTGGTAACAAGAAATACCGTGCTCTCCGATTGGATGCTGGCAATTTTGCCTGGGCTTCTGAAGGAAGCACAAGGAAAACCCGTATCATTGACGTTGTTTATAATGCCTCAAACAATGAATTGGTGAGAACCAAAACCCTTGTAAAAAATGCAATCGTCACCATCGATGCTACCCCTTTCAGACAGTGGTACGAAGCTTATTACACTTTGCCTCTTGGGCGCAAACGTGGTGCCAAATTGGTAAGTTCATTATATAATTATTTATATAATGATATATTCTGATATTTCATTGTCATATATCATATTCATATATCATATCATATATAATGATATTATATATAAAATGATATATAATGATTATATGGATCGTTCATTTTGAAAGTGGTGTAAGTCCATTTTTAATGCAAATTGAGATATCATGTAATTTGCGATTAATTTGGTGTAACGCTTTAATAAATGTACATTTTGAAAGGTGTTAAAAAGTGGACTTATATCACTCTCAAAATTAATGGCCCATGTAATGAAATTAAAAAAAATTTAGAAAAAATGTTTTTTATATAATTAAAAAAAAATAATAAATAAATAAAACCAATAAATTTATAAGTACCCAATGATGACCAAGCGCTACAGAGGAGGGTGCAATATTTGAGAACTTGGTGGTGTATAATTTTAATGATTTGCTAATATTGATCGTTTTCATTTTTTTTTTTTTTTTGGAAACCTTTGATAGATAAATTATGAAATAATACATTTACTGAAAATCTTGAATAATGCTGTGGCTCCAATGATTAATAATTATGAGATCTGAGGGTACATTAAAAAGTACTTATATTTTGTACTTTTAGTATTTATGTAAAATATATATACTCAATTAGTTTAATTAATTTTATATTGTTTGTTTTTTTTTTTTTTTATTTTAGACTGAAGCCGAAGAAGAAGTTTTAAACAAAAAGCGTTCGAAGAAAACTGAAGCGAAATACAAGGCTAGACAACGTTTTGCTAAAGTTGAACAAGCATTGGAAGATCAATTTGCAACTGGTCGCATATTGGGTAATTTTTTTTTTCATTAAATATGACTAAATCTTTGGTTGTTTAGATTATATCCCTTGTGAAAAAAATGCTGAAAAACTGCTAAAATTGGGACTTTTCAGCATTTTTCAGCAAATTATTTCCACTAGGGATTTTATTTATTTTTATATAAATATAATTTTGAATTATATTTTAAGGGTGTACAAATTGCAAAATTAATAATAACTTTAATATTATTTTTCAGCGTGCATTGCCAGTCGTCCAGGTCAATGTGGCAGAGCTGATGGATACATTTTGGAAGGCAAAGAACTGGAGTTCTACATGAGAAAAATTAAGAGCAAGAAGGCTAAATAAACATTTATTGTTTTTTAAAACTTGTTTTTCCATTAAGGAATCCTTTCCTTACTTTCAAGTTTCATTTTAAGATCTAAGTTTTAACAAAATAAATAAATATATACAAAAAATAATCTACATTTTGATATGAACTAGATTATTGAGGCATGCCCCCGGGCACTTTCCTTTGTACTTAATTACGAAAATAACTTCGTATGGGGTATGTAAATTTAGATATATCAACTCATGAACCGTATATTTCAAGGACACAACCCTCAATTTCATCCGCAAGTTACACTGTTGAAAGTTATATATTTTATATGCTACACATATCTCTTTAGGTCCTTGAAAAGAATGTTTCATATTCATATCAGTACATATATATATATATTTTTAAATATTACAATATAATTATATAACATTCACATACTATTTGGACCTTTGCTTTGTATGCCACAATGGTACTATGATGATCTAAAAATGTTAAAATATAAAATAATACTTTTAATTAAATCAATCAAATTGAGAATTAAAATAATAATACTGTACAAAAATTCTAACAGTGATTTTTCATGATACAAAATTTAGAACTTTATATTTTTAGCAATTTTTTCAAAGATATAATTTTTTTATACAAAATCAGGAACTGCAAACTTGGGTACATCCAGTCTCAATAATTCGTCCATCCCTATATCTTATTGGAAAACATTTTATGTTCGTCTGGTAAGTTTGCGACAGGAAACAGAGGTGCTTATCATAGGATGCTTACGAGAACGCATAATTCTAAAACTCATCTAGTTTCATAAAAATGGAGACGGATTTTATTTATTCAACGATTTATCTGCTTTCAAACAATATTGTTGACCAAGTGGTGCGTTCTCCTGACTTAAAATAATAGATAAATTGGTGTAAGTTACTAATAGCGTTTTTCCTTGGTCGGTTCTGTCAGGTTCTGTAGTTCCGGAACCTACTCCAGAACCAACTGAATTATGTGTATCGAATATACAATGTACACTTATTTTATTCAAAGTGCACATTCTATATGCATGTCATGTACTAGCCCTAATGACAACAAATATTTATAAAACATTTTTCGTAAATATATTATAAATATTAAAATGTCCACCGTATAATATTTATGTTATA
>JABFPN010003709.1:0-17207 GCA_022817305.1 Leptoteleia sp. ZL-2020
AAGGAGCCCCCCCCTCCCAACCCCAACCCCCCCGGTCGTTCCCTCGACACGTACCGAACGACTTTGATTGAGATCAACATTGTTGCTTTGCTACATTGGAAAAAAAATCGCGAGCCACTTTCAATTCCACGATGAGCTTGCGTATAATTACTGAGATCAAACGAATTGTGCTGAAAACAAGTGAAAATATTTGCTACAATGAACTCCATTTGGCACTTGTTATATTTTTTTTTCTTCGACGAATTTCAAGCTAGGTATGAAATCGAGATTTTTGAAGTGTGATACAACTACACTCAGAAAAAATTGGAGTTGGATTTGGAGTCAAATGTATAAGCATGTATCCGATAAAATTATCCATTTAGGGTTGACATAATAGTGACAGATAGTGAGCAAAAATAAGTTAAACAAACTCTTGATTAAAAAATTGTTGTTGTAAACGTTTAAACCAAAATTCTTCCAGTTTAACACATGTAGTTTTAATTTAGATTATCATACATTTAATTCAGATGCTGTACATAATTTTTAATGAACATCCGAGTATCTTTTACGAGACAAATTTGAGCTTAACTCTAAGATTATCTGTGTTTCATTTGTTGACTGTAATCAATTTCAAGTGAAAATACTTGCAACAACTCCATTTGCAGTTGCTGCAATCATATTTTCAGTTGTTATAATTGTTTACCCTTCAACTCTACGTATGCTGTTGCGTATACTGCGCGAATTTTTCTCAGTATATACACATAAATTGTTGTTAGTTCTTCGTGGAGTTGTACTATACTCCAATATCACTTGATTGACAAAAAAAAAATTATACATTTGTTTAAAAATCAGGTATCGTACGTATTTAACTTCACGATGGAGTTGACTGTACCAAATATCCTCTGATTCAAACTTTTTTTTCTCAGTGTAATCAATGCATTCTTGCAGGTCATCGTCCACGTTATTCACCATTTAATGTGAAGAGAAAAAAAAAGTGTTTTATTCATCATGACTTCTTAATTATTCGTATGTTATAATTATCAATTTGTTCTTTTCAGTCTAATGAATTTCATCGTAGTACCCGAAACAACATTGATTGTCCACTATTGGTATATGCAAAACGACTAGGGTCCGGATGTAATCGAAATGACAGCTTCCTAAAAACTTACCTGGGTCGTGTGACGGACGAATTTGGTTTTACCGCGGATGCGGACGTCGACTTATAAAACGTACACGCCGAAATTTCCTCCGCGTGTGTATATATGAGTATATATATATGTATATATATATATATGTGTGTATCGGAAAAACTCGCGAACCGAGCGCGGTGTGTTGTTGGAAAGTCGCGCGTAGTTCGCGACGTGGGCAAAGAGGAATCTGGTCCTGGGGGTACCAGGCGGACAAACATCAAGACAGAAACTGCGATACGTCGGTCAGACCGTGACTCACCCCGGATATCCCTTACGCCGAGAGACGCATGCGTGCCTTTCAAACTGCGAAACATCCCCCACTTTCGCACGGCGATCAGATGGGTTACCGGACTTTGCCTCCGCGCCGCCTGTCATTATCGAATAAGTTTTGTCCCGAAATCAACGTTGGTATACGCAAACAAAATGAGGCTTATCAAATCGATCCCATTTTGATTCGATGTATCAGCATTGGTCCAGTTTAAGTTTGACTCGCGCACGGTCGGCTCGAATCGTCGCATTTCGCGCGAGATAAAGGCGCCGCAAAATGTTCGCCAATAATGTCCGATTGGCATAAATACAATTATTGATTATAGCAAATCGATTGGCGTCGGGACTGCCGTGGGGAAAAAAGACAAATTTCGTTATAACATTTTGCATTTTCCACGGGTGGTCCAAAAAAGTGGGACGAATGAAATTAAAGGATGTTGACGGATACCCTTTTTTTTCTTTCTTTCTTTTTTTGACACTCCGCCGGTGCTTAATTTAAAATATACATTCGGAGCGAAAGGATTTCGATCAGGAGAAAGGCCGCCTGGCGGGAATTCACATGGATCTTACGTTGCGGAGGTCGCGCGCCTGCGCGAAAAGTAGTACGTTATCGTTGGTCGCCGAGGGGGAGGGGGAACAGGGGTAAGTCAGTCAGGCCGCATCGCGCGCTCTGTGAACTTCCCTTACGCCGTTTCGCGTCCTTTCGCCAACGTTCTTTTTTTTTCCCTACTTTGCCTAATTAACGGTTAGGGGTTTTGACAGTTTGCGCGACGTTTTAACGCGGTGCCGTCGGCGAGCCGACCGGGAAATTTCACGCGAGAAGGATACGACGACTTTTTTCCAGGCAGTGTTTCACTCCCGTGATTTCAATTGGAATAACAACATCGATGGAATATGCAGGAACGTCTTGTTTTGGGAATCCTTGAGGAAACCTGACGAAGCCGAATAAGCTTTTTTTACTATAAAGCTCCGGAGTAGACTCGGTCGAAGGGTGTTTCCGATGAAGTCAGCTTCGACGACGCGGCGAGACCTCACGTCCTACTTAAGGGCCGTGAAAAAGGGCCGGTTATTTTCGTAAGGTGGTGCGTCCATTAAGTAGAAAAATCAAGGAAGGGACGAACGGATGGTGGAAAATGAAAGATCTTCCCGGGCGAGGGAAGTCACGGGAAAACAGGAAGGAACTATTAGACTGCTTGGCCACGAGCGGACCGTGTAAAGGGAAGCGGAAGTGAGGGGCCGGACAGGAGGGTTACGCGAGCAAGAGGGATAGCCTTGGGTCCGCCGAAGGAGTGAAGGAAATATGGGATGGTCGTGGAATCACAGGAAGAAAGCGACGGGATAAATCGAAAGCAGGCGGGAAGTCGAGCTTTTTTCGGCCGCCCTGCGTCGATAAACTTTGCAACAATCGGCGGTTGAACTTTGTTGCCGACGCGGCGCCCTGGCAAAACTTTCCGATTGAACGCAAATACGCGGTGCGATGCTTCGCCCGGTGTCAGCGAAAATGTAGCTCGTTATACGATCGTTGGGGGGGTTGAAGCCCAGGAATCGCGTGGGTGTACATAAAGCAAATAACAAGTATTTTTGTACAGGTTGAATGGTTAAAGTTGGGACCCTTTTCGCGTGGGCCAATAGGGCGGTCAATGTTGTTTCGGCGTCCACGGCTTTGGCGTACGCCAAAGGTCACTTTCATCCCGATGTTGATGTCCATGGTGGTATGTTATTGACGCAGGTGGTTTGTTCCTTTCGCAGGTGGCTGGCTGCGACGGTGGTGTTAAGTGCAGTGACGGGTGACAGGGAAAAGGCGGGAAGAAAGGCTGTCAATATGACTCCTATCTTCTTCGTCCTTTTAGTGGCGATCGACCCGATTATCGCGCAGAGCGATGGTGAGTAGAAATTATCCCGTATTTAAAGTGTTAAAACCCTGCCGGAAGTGGGATGATTTATGGGACAGGACCGAACAGTGAATTGTGGTGGACTATGGACCCAGTGACACCGGTGCTCCCAAATTTCTTAGTTGCCCTTTGCTTATCCTTTTATCTTTCAACTCCCCTCCCCCTCCCCCCAAGAGCCCGGATCCCGTCTTTCCGCTCGAAGCCCGAGGCTAACGGGCTGAAGCTTACAAATTTTGCCAAAGTACCTCGGTTCGCGTGCATTAATCGACGATAAGGGCCACGGGTTTTTGTCGTCCGTTATGGTACTATTTAAATATGCGGGAATTAATGTTGACCGGGGTAAGCTCGCGTTGCGAGCGATCGTAAAAACTTTTCCACGCGCGCGCGCTCTTATTAGCGCTGACGAAAAAAAAAAAAAGAAAACGTTCGCTTAATAAACCGGCCAGCGTGCCGGGCTGACCGACGCTTTATGCGCGCCCGAAGGCGCGCGGCGCTAATTATTAATCCGTTATCATTACTGGCCGTCTGACGAAACTCGTAACTTTTCACTTAGCGTCGGCGGCATTACCGGGCGTTTTCGTCGCTTTGCCAATTAGATACAAAACGAGTTGTGGGGCGGATGGGGTAGGGGAAGGGTAGTAGGGTTACTGAGTACTGATGTTACGCGGAATTGTCAACTTCCGGTTCCGGTCTAACGGGATAAGGGTACGTTACAGGGGACTTTTCGAACACGCGGCCTCGCTAATGGAACGGCAAAATTTGTAAGCGAACAGAGCTGGGAATGACGGTGTTACGGGCGCTCGCGTATGTCACTGTTGTTGAAAAGGTCACAATCCGACTGGAGATAAGAAAACTCCCGGATATATGAACAGTAATGCGCTGTCGGTAGCGTTTCGTTCAGTGGAGCGAACATTGTTCGGACTCGAGGAAACGTGACGCGATCACGTACCAACGGATCGCTTTGATCCGCGCTAATAAAGTCTCGCATTCGAGCCCATGATCCGGCAGTATGGACGTTAAGACTGCGATTACTTTAACTGACCCGAACGTAACCCAACTGCGACCAGTTTACGTCTTAGGAGCCTCTGTTTTGCCAATCAATCAGACCAGATTGGCTGTCTCGAATTTATGCTTCGTGTGACCGAAACGTTGCTTTTAAACCGTGCATTACGAGAAATGCTTAGGGGAGAACAAGTTGCCGCAATTTTACTGCGAAAAAAGCCGCCCAACAAAGTCCGAATCGAAAGCCAAAAGTCCGAATTTAAAACTGAAAGATGAAACTGAAAAATGAAACGTTTTCGAAATGCAAAATATAAACAAACTTTGTTTTTCTTTTGTATTTACATCCATTCTTTGTGTCCTTTGGATGTAAACAAACAATATTACTGTTTTCCTTTCATTAACTTGATCTTTCAAATGTTTACAAACATGGCTTCTTTACGTGTTCAATTTGAAAAACGTTTCGTTCTTCAGTTCCAATAACCAAAAGTCTGATTTTAAAACTAATAGTCTGAAATTCAGACCAAATCTATCGATTTATCTATTATAACAGAAACCTAACTTTCGAACATTTTCAATACTACATTTGACTTTTTTATATTAAAACTAAAAACCAGTCTGAAACCCTGGTACAAATTCGGACTACTTTTCCCGCAGTGTTGTCAGCAAACAATCTTTATTACTCCGATTTATTTATATTATCTCGAAAAGTTGTAAGAATAGTAACGAGCCGAGTTTACTTTTTATACCGCGAAGTTTACTTAATATTCTTTATCCTAAAATAATAGGGGAAAAGGTTCTCGATAAGGTTTCGTTTGCTGTAAACTCTATTAATTTTGTGGAAAGAAATGTTGTTTTTTTTTCCCCACCCTATTGCACCGTGCGATTACGCGGGCAAAAGTAGAAAAATTGCGCCGATTCGATTGGGCGCCAATGTTGACGGACAAAAGTGCTTAACGTTTGACTCGCGTAAAGCCGGGGCAATTTTCATGAATCCGCGCGGCAAGGTCTGTTTGACGTTTGCATGCTGTTTGTAGTATCGAGCGTTTCGTCGCTGGCCGCGTCGATACGTATCCCGAAGTAACTATTATACGAGTACGTATGTTTATTCCGCAATAAAGTTTGATCTATCGAAACATTATGCCCCGGCAATGAAACTTGCCGGAATCGCGGCAAAAGAAGGGAAGCGTAGGTCGCGCGCGCACAGACTGGCCATTTATAAATTTATATAATTGGGATCGTTATCGAATAATGGCAGCAGCGGTTATAATTGGTATCGTCATTTAATGACCTGATATTGTGTTCGGTAATCCACCGAGCTTTGCGCCAAATCCATAATGACAATGATGTATATTCTGGTATTTCACTCAATTAATTATGTCGCGTCGTAATTCTAATTTGAACGTCCAAAAGCTCGCGATGGATTTAGAAACTGAATTCAGCGGATGTGCGGTTCCGCCTTTTTCCACCCCCCCCTCCTTTTACCCTCCCCCATTCTTTCGTCGTCATTGTTATTATTAATAACAATAATACACGTTAATGTACCGCAGTGCAGCGCGCAACGCCAGCGAATTTGATTAAATTTAAGATAATGGCGTTCGAAGCTATTATATTACAGCGTGACGTAAAGTGTATGACGTATCGCAGAATCAAAGTATTATTGCAATAATGCGAGGGAAAAAAGAAGTAAAATAAAAAAAAATATAACGAAAAGGAAAAAAAAAAAAGAAATTGAAACCTGTTTGTAACTGAAAGCAGACGTTACCTAGGGCAGGGGGAATTTAGAGTTTATAGCTGCAGTTGTAATACTTGTTTGCTTTTCTCAAACTAATTTCATTTCGCCCGCTAAGAGGGGCAAATAAATATGTGGATCCGGCGATGAAACCAACAATACGTTCCGAGCGACGTGGATTATTTCATAGCGCAAAACCCCGGCCCGGTGTAATTCGTATTCGCGATTAGATTACGACGCAACCGTTATTCGGCGCTTTTTCGACAGTATTGACGGATGAGTCGGGCGACGCGATTGCAACGGAATCGCCATTGCTAAAAGTCAGATTCCATTTTGGGGGTTGATTTTCGGTGGACTAACCCGCGACTTGATATATTATGTCGTCTAAAGAAGCAACACTGTCGATGTCTGGATTTGTTACGTGGCTTCCTGAGTGGGACCATATCAATACCCTGCGTTACATCCCCAATTATTGCCTGATTAGGTTATTTGGTCTGGTTCCGGTATGGTCTCAACCGGGTTAATTGGATGTGCTATGCCAAAGCCACAGAAAGCCCGATTTAAAACCGGGTCCTTCTGTGGCATCGGCATAGCCTGACTGGTTACAGTTAACACGGTTGGTACCATGCCTGGACCAAACCAAATAACCTGATTAAGTCCTGATTTGGCATGTAACACTGGGTATTAGTATGGTCCCAATTAGGATCCCATATTACAAGTAACCACCAATGATATCCATACCACTGTACCTGCCAAATTTTTGGTGCAATTTTAATCTCGTCGGGGTGCCTGGTGGGACCCCAATAGTGACCCTTGGATTCCCGGCCAGGACCTTATTTCAACCCGGTTTTCAATTTTCACTAGGGTAGTAACGTTCATCAGAGATACTACGTCGGACTTGGCTGACATTCGCACAAGAATGTTGGTAATTTGAAATTCAATATTGTACCGTTAAATCCGCGCGCAGTCAAAAATACAATATCTTTTCCGTTTGCAGCTGCGAAGATCATGTTACACCGATAATAAAACTTGGCGAATTTACGCCGCCATTTTAAACGGGCCGTTAAATTTTCCGCCCTATTTGTTAGCACTCCCGCCGCTTAAATAAAACGGAATATTGATTGAATCGAATGTTTGTCGTAAAATTTGCGCGCTTTAAAATGAAACGCCACCGAGGAATTGTTTCGCGTCTTCGGAGTGGCGCGATCTCGCCGCGCAAGGATTAAAACAGCGATCAAACGGCCGGAGAAAAAGGAAACAGTTTCATTTGGAATGAATGATTTGACAAACAATCGGCGGGGGCCTTTTAAACGCATTAATTTCGTCATAAATACTTCGCACCGCTATCTCGTTCAAATGGCCGTTTCGCGTGCCAATCATTATTTATTTTATCCAATGCCTTCGACGCAATAATTCACACCCCGCTTGAAATAGATTTAACTTGTCATCAAATGATTCGTAACTCGCATGATTTTAGCCCATCGCTCTTTCGTCATTAATTGACTATATGTGACAGACGTACGTCGCTTAAACGATGCACACACACGGTCCAGTCAAGCGCGCAAACGCCCCTCGCGCATTCATACTCGCGGACTTGTCATTTTCGGAACATCACGTGCAAACCAATTTATGTACCTGTTAGTTTCAATTACGCGAATCAAAAGAAAATATTCGAAAAATAACAATTTTCGGTGCTGGCGCTTTATAACGAGAACGCACAATAGGCACCCATCAATTGTAGACGCGCTTAAACTTGCGACTCAAATGGGTTTCGCATTATATATTGCGAATGGTGTTAGTTTTTTTTTTTTAATTTTCCCTTTCAGTTAAGCTGATACACGATTACGACAAAAGATGTCGCGTTATAAGAAACATAATCAATTAATTAAAAAAAAAAAATATTTCACTTACATGCTAGGTGTAAAAAAATGTAACAATTCAAACGTCAAAGTAATCATTGACTTATTAAAAAGATTTTTGGCATTAATTCGAAAAAAAAAAAATAATTTGATTGTTTCAACAAAAGGACCTTTAACGAAATTTCTTTTGTCGATTCACGTTCATTTTTCTACGCGTGCGCGTAACTGATTAAAATGTTTAATAACAAAACTTTTATATATTTCATTACAGTCAACAGTTTCGCGTCACTTATTGTCCTTCTCATGCGAAAAATTAAAAAAGCTGCCGTTTAATTTTTTTTTTGATCCCCCGCATAAATGCGATCTTAATACAACAAATAATTATTTCAGAAGACTCGCTCGCGCGCATGAAATTTCTTTATGATTCCAATTACACCGCCGAGGAGACGTGTATTTATATTCGAATAGAAACGAACGTACGAATAAATGGGCATTTTCGTTTTTTTTTTTTTTTGCACCACGCGCGGGAGCTCTTTTTTCTCTCGGAAATTTTGTATTTTTATTAACGGGAGTTTTGCCGACTGCGCTTCAAAAAAAATTCTTTGCCGGGCCGCGAGACCTATTAATTAAATGAATGGCAAATTTATGTTTGTAATCAAACGATTAATAGGAAAATGCCTTGAGTATTCGTATCGCTGAAATGCTTTCCGTGTTAAGGGAAATTCAAATTACACCGATCACTACTCCCGCTGCGAGCTCACTTAACTGAAATATTTTAATTTTAAATTATCATACGATTATCGCCGCGGCTCATTTAAACGCGAGCAATTCAATGTTCAACGACGCCTTCCGTATTTATTGGTTTAATTTTTTTGGCGATAACAACCGCCCCCCCCTCCCTCCTCCCCCTGCCATTGGCCGCGTAAATAGGTGTATCATTTTTAGATTACTCAGCCTGCCGTGTTTTGCGCTGGGATTATATTTTTATTGCCAAATGTAACACATATCGTCAATTTCCTTGGAAAGTGAGTATATCACTTTTCGATATTTCACATTTATTCCCATCCATACACTTCGGGAAAATTATATATTCTTATATCAGTTTATCGTAGTTCGCATGTTCGCTTCTTTATTTTCTCCCTTAAATTTTACAACGCCTCGCTCTCTTCAAACGTCTTCCCGGATATTTATGGGCGTCAAAAAGTAAGGTAAAAGGGAAAATACAGTTGGGCCGCGATGGGGGGGGGGAAGGAACGGAAACTGGGTAACAACGTGTATAAGAAAAATGAATCGTTAGCGGAACGACGGGGAGGTGAATAAAAAAAGTTTAATATCTTTGTAGCTTATAAGGTACAGATTAGATATTTCACCTGACGATTTTTGCAGTGAAACTACTCGGTTAATTAAATGAAAATGATACGTTGAAGGAAGAATTATGGTGGGTCAAATTCTGTCCTGCGCTTGCTCTATATTCGTGTGTCTAGTAGTCTTTATAAGAATGAAATATAAACGTCTTATTTCGATGTCAGAAAGCCAGTAAATAGTAAAATTTGTGCACTTTTCATTGCTCGATTATTACTTCAGGCAAAGTGTCTTGGGTATATAAAAGTTTCCATGTAGAAATTTACAAATGGCATACCCTATATGGCAGTGATAATATTAGCCCAATCCTCGTGGAAATAAAACGTCTGGACAGAATCTGGCAAGCTTTCTGGATTTAATCATCTGAACAATGTCTGGACAGAGTCTGGCAAGCTTCTGGATAAACCAGTTGGATAATATCTGAACATTTTTTGGGCGTTTCATCTGGACATCTACTGGATCAGGTGGATATATCCAAATATCTTCTGGATGGTACTCCTAACCCAGCAGATGTCCAGATGAAATGCCTAGAAACTTTCCAAATAATGTCTAGGCAATGTCCAGACAATGTCTAGATTTCGTCCAGATATTTTCCAGATGATTGAATCTAGAAGTTTGTCAGACTCTGTCCAGACGTTCTATTTCCACGCGAGAAATATAACTAGCAAACTATTATTTATTTTTTTTTAATTATCACTAGCAAACCGTCGAAATTTCTACATGGGTTACGGCCCGGAAAATAAATATTTATGCACGCGTAAACTTATGCATTCGTTCTATGTAACTATAATATAAAAATGTCTTAATCACGTAAATTTTAATTGGTCTTAATTAGAGATAAATTAGTAATTCGTGGGTGAATTAATTTGAATCCAAATCAAAGCTATTAACGGACTTTTAAATTTGTACATTTCTCTAGCCGTAAAAGGTTAAAAAAGATTTCTTACTTTTAGATTTTCATATTAAACCAATGTGAATAATAAATAAGAATAAATTGTAACTTAGTGCCTTTGCCTTACTCTATTTGCTCTGTTAAAAAATTGTTTGCTCGTTAATTGAAAAATTGCACATTTTTCGGTACAGCAAGAACATGCATTTAAGAAAAAACAACAAATTTGTTAAATTGCTATTTCCTTTTTGTTAATAAAGTAAGAATTTAAACGGAACGAAACAAACATTTAGTACGCCTTTCGCGATGATTCCGTCGATGATAAAAAATTTCCGGTGGAAAACAAATATCGTTGATAAATTGACGGCAAAGTTGAATGCAAACAAAAATTTTGTTTATGCACGTAATATTAATGCACGCGATTCAAGAAAGAGCGAAGAAAAAAAAGAAAGTATCGAACGCGGTAATAAATGAAACGGGCGCGCGCTCGTTTGACTCGGCAGTCTGAAAAATTTCTCGCTCGCGATTTCCCGCGGACTCTCGTATTCAGAAAATAAACGTAATTTCGTGAGAATCAAAATCGAATCTTATCGGTTCCCGAAGAAAGCAATCTATTTACCGAACTTTTTCTTTGATTTTTAACTTTGTAACAGAATAAAAGAGATTGAAAATTCTATTTCTCTGTTATCCGCCTGCGTATAACACACGAATTTTCGTCGGCGTAGTCACATTTTGCTGCGAACCGTTGCGCAAATCGTTTATTTTTCGCTTACGTTTGAAAGCGGAAGGAAAGATAACTAGCGAAACTTTTATCCGCGTATCGAGCCCCGCGACGCGAATGAATTTACACTCGGGGAGCCTCCGTCTGATTTTTACAATTTTCACTTCTTTTTTTTTTCCTTTCTTTCTTTTTGCGCGACGCATCCCGCGAGCCCGCCGCGTATTAGCGATGTTTGAACGAGCGCAAAACAAATTTTCGCCCCCATTCACATTTCACCCCCGGCTCACGGGGTTTTATTGACTAATCAAAAATAGGGAAAATTTCCGCCGATAAAGAAAGGCTCAATTATTACCTTGAGCGCCGGTTCAAATTCAATGATACGCTTTTAATTGTGCGGAAAATGAAAGGCCGCATTATTTTCGCGCGGTCGGCGGCAGTTTTTATCCTTTTCTTTTCTTTTTTTTTTTTTTTTTGTCGCGGCCCTAAGCGCGTCTTGTGCGAATGCACTTTCTAAAACGAAACGAAATGCGGGCGCTTCGTGTTTTATTATTTTTGCCCTTTCATTTCACTTCTTTTCCCTTTTATATTTCCCCCCCCCCTCCTCGCGCGATACGAATAGAAAAGCCGCGGCGGGGGGGTTGTTTTTGGTAACGCCGGGTAAAACGGCAAAGTTGGCGGGGTAATATCTCACAAAATGTAGTTTGAATCTAAATAACAAAATATGACAGTGAATTTAGACGAGGGCGTTAACGGTCTTATGTTCAACATTTCGTCGAAACTTTCGACGTAAGTGCGTTTCCGGCCTCGTTACAAAGTCGAAACGCATCATTACAAAGTTGCGGGGAAAATTCATTTTGAGTTGCCGGAACAGCTAGTTTGATTATTTATCCGACGCCTGCGATATTCCTGCAATGTTAATCAATTTCCCGTTAAATAAATATATAATCCGCGAGCGGGATCTGGCCTGCGAAAAGGGGGGGGTGGGAAAAAAGGGGAAAAAAAAGTTTGCCCCGGCGCGCACTTTGGGCACCGGCTAAAAGGAAAACAAAGAAGCGCGCCGAAAAAAAAAAAAAAAAAAAAAAAAAATAGAGAGGAAAGTCAAACATTTATGACGGCTTGGAAAAGTGGACGGCGAGGTTGTAGCGCGCCGGCGAAGGAAAAGTTGTTGAATCGTTGGAAGTGCGGAGAGTAGTTTCATTGTGAAATATCGATCCATAACGGAGTTAAGCTTGACTCGCTTCTTAAGCTGCCGCCGCCAGGGATACTGCCGCTAAAGCTGCGTCATTGCGCGGCGTGTTTCACGCCTGGCGTTACGTTGGCGCCCCTGAATCACGTAGCAAAACTTCACCTGTCCGTGCCTCTTCCGCGCCTTCTTTTATCTTTATCATTTCCCCCGCACCTGCCCCACCTCTTGGAGCCAAAAAGTAACGGTGACACGGGGCTCAGCCGTTCTCAACTTTCTGAGCGCGATCTTATTGCGATATCGACGCCTTGTACCGACAACGGTCGACGTGATCTATGGCTTGCTCCCCTGTCAAACATGCCCCTGCCTTTTACAAACTTTTCTTTATTATTGCCTGGTACGATGTTTTCCTTTCGCCTCGCCATTATTACAATTATCTTGTCAACTGTTAATCATTTCCTGCTAAAGGACCTTTGCCACTCCAAATTACTCGAATTCTTTACCTCTGAGAATTCTTTATCTCTGAGAATTCTTTATCTCTGGGAATTCTTTATCTCTGAGAAATCTTTATCTCTGAGCTTTTTGCTGCAAGTACAAAACAACAATTTGCTACTTGTATTGAATCCTATCGTACAAATTCTTAACAATAGTTCTGTTTTTTGATATTCTTTTTCATTTTCTGACATTCGTCTCACGATGAAATGTAAGGTACGTACACTGAGAAAAATATGGCAGGAAAAGTTACTGTTTTTAACTGTATTTTAGTTACAAGTTCGTAGTAGTTTGGAACACGCAAAATTAGGGATATTTTCGGCAAATATAAGTAATAGCCACAGCACAGCCAAGTAAAACATGTTCCGCCGAGCAGACACGACATCGCAGAACATGATCAGGAACTCGACAAGACAAGTCGAAGCTCGCTGAGCGACGGACTTTACCGGAATTTTATAGAGTCATCTCTTTTCATTGTATGTTTCACCTAAGGTGAAACAGAGAAACGAACACGAAAATAAAATTTCTTCCCAATCGCGAAAGATTTCTCCCAACTAGATTTTTCTACACCTAAATTTAGTTAATTCTTGTTGGTACCCATAATTACGTGGATATTCTAAAGTTTAAAATTAAAATTTTGAATTTCTAATTTTAACTTATAATGAGACGTTTTTGTTCTGTTTATTTTTTTCGTTTTGTATCGTTTACTTAAAATAAAAAGAAAACATAATTAGAAGCTGTGGAGAAAACTGCCATTTTTGTGATCAAATAGTGTTTTTTTATATATATATTATTTTAAATTCTTTTTTTTAAGATTAAGTTTGTTTAATTGATTAAAGTCTAGTCACTATCACTTTCAGTTTTCCAAGTATTTTATTTTTATTCTAGGAAAATTAATTTTCCATGACATAAAAGATACAATTAATATTTAATTTATATCACACTTTATTAAGGAGAATTTATAAACTGTAATCGAGTGCTTTGCGTAACGCCCCGAGGCAGTGCCATATTTATTTTCCAATTGGATAAGTGTACGATTGAATCAGCCAAAGAATTTATTAAATTTAATGTATACAAATAAGAATCAGTTCGTTCAATAAATTAGATCTTTATATATTTTAATAAAAAAAAAAACAGAAATATCTATCTCCACAAATGAAATTATATGAAATACTCCATGTGATTTATCCTCTAAATAAAAAAAAAAAACTTCTCAGTAAATATGTCGAAAATTTGACATATTAAATTTAGTTTACAACGCGGATATTTTTACTCCCGTGCACGTGGATAATAATGCAATAATCAAATTTTGACCTCGTGTTCGTTGGATCGATCATTCCTCCGATGAATTTAAAACGGCGCAACTTTTATAATTATTTACTTACAAATCGTCGATTATTCATTACCAGAGCAATTGATTATTATGACGATATTAATCTGCTCAATTATGCGTGTGATGTATTATCGGAGCGGAGCATTTATCGAGTGAAGCATATTCGATTGAGTGAAAAAAAAGAAAAAAAAAAAAAGAAAAACAGCCGCTCGGTCGATATCGGCTGGATGAAATTTTCCGATTCGGAGAGGACGCTCCGAGGGCGTGCCCCGCGCAAGGCAAATATTCAATAATAAGAACGCGCGAAAATCCCTACGGAAAGTGGGTCTTCGGCGGCGCACGGTGCGCTAACAAAATCGACAATGAATCGCGATTAAGTATCCCGATAGTATTAATATTGCCGGCGTATCAATATCGCTTGAGCAATGACGGAATTTATGGGCCGGCGAAGTGCAGTTCGCTGTTCCAGCGAGCCGAACACTCATCAGATATGCACCCTTCCAAATATCGAGTAATTGATATATAGGTTTCCTCGGCGAAAAAAAAGAAAAAATAACGGGACGGGAACGGGAAAAGGGGGGGGGGGGAAGCGCGACTTGCAAAAAGCCCCTTTTTTATCCGCCTGGAGCACTCGCCAACAACGCTCCGTACTTTTGTACTCGAGAGAGAAAGAAAGAAAGAAAGAGAGAGACCATACTGATGCGCGCCGCGCGCATTATCGCGCAATGTTGAATTTACGACAAAAATAAAGTGATGAATTTTCCCGCTGATGATTATAAATCGCTTACTCGTAACGCCCGCAAAACAGCTTAATAGTTTTAGCCTCGAAGATTTCCACGAGGCGTCATTGGCCGCGCGGCATAATAAATGGCCGGGGCCGTGCTCGCGAAATTTTCGAGTATTAAAAGGGTGATAGATGGGACGTATCGCGCCGGCAAGACGACCCCCCCTCGACTGATCGGGATTATTCCCCGGGAATTCTTTTGCCCGCTTAATGCCACCCAGATTACGATTGGTTTACAAGTCGAAGTGCCTCTCCCACCCTCCACCCCCAATCGGCTTCTACAATTAATGGTCGTTTGTCTTTTAAACGGGAACGGATTTGTCGATTCAATTGTAAGGTATCGAAAAATATTCCAACCCTTATGAGCAGGTTCCTGAGTGGAAATTTGGTCTGGTATTAGGCTGGAATTAGTCTAGAAGAGTGTAGTCTGGAAATGGTATAGATAAACCAGATATTTTCCAGGTTAACTCCAGACTTATGCCATTTTAAATCCATAATATTCCCAAACTAATTCCAGACTAATATGTCTCCACTGGTCAGAATTTACCCAAACTCTATCCAGACTATATCCAGATCATTCCCATAATCTTTCCAAACAAAAATTCAGTCTTAATAACGGACATAACCCAGACAATTTCCAGATTAAATCCAGACTCAATCCATATAATTTTCGGACCGCACGCTTCTTGACTAATTCCAGCCTAATCCCAGATTAATTTTTTTTGCCACGCGATAGGTTTCGGAGTGGACTTCTGATTTGAAAGAAAATAGTGATTGTTTGCCGGTGAAACTAATCCGGCGACTAGGCAGGGGAAGAGTGGCGCAGCTATTAAGTGACCGTTAGCACCGGTACTCACGTAACCGAGCTTGGTCGTATTTTAAATGAGATCATTAACCAACCACACGTACGATTATTGTAGATTACTTATCGATTATTATTGTAATGGGTTCGAGGCAAGTGCCTCGCGTCGATCTCCGACCATGGCATCGCCGTTTCGCGCGGAGGATCCATAATTTGCAATAACCGCGGCAATAACCGTAGCTTCTTAACGCCAAGAATAATATCCCACTCGTTTTCCCTGGCGTACGAAAGGAAAGAAAAAAGGAAAGGCGAAAAAAGAAAGGAAGAAAGAAGGAAGGAAGGGAAAAAACGTTCACGGTGTTCTGTACTTCATAACCTTTTCATTAAAAGTGCCGCGCGTTTACTTCGGCCCTTTGACACTCGTTTCGAAATAAATCACCGTGGGTTTTACACTTGTCGTCATTAAAATGTCGCCGCTTCGAATGAAAATAAAGCTGCCGGCAAAATTGTTTCGTTGAGAAATGACTCGGATTCTGTTTTTTGTGCCGCCTAAATGTACGCGAAGCCCAAGTTCAAGCCGTTTAATGATGATAGTCGTCTGTCGTTTGTTTTCAGTCGGTTCGTAAACTTTGCTCACATTTAAATTGCATTGGTTGAATATTTACCGCCGGCAAACTTTAAACCAAACGAGAGCTCAAATTTTGCTTTACCCTGAACCCCTAAACGTACGGTCTCGCTTTCGTATTTATTTACAACGCTCCACTTGCATATTTCTCGTAATTTATATTAGACTTAATGGAACGTTGCTCGTCGAATAAGCGACGTTTTATTCGGCGATGCAGTCGAGCCTGTCCCCGGCGAAGGAATTGATAAAATTATTGCCACTTAATTGATCCTCCAGGCAATTCTCTTAGATAAAACTCAACGGTGGTTATTTTTCGAGTCTTCGAGTAGAAATTTCAATCGGTCTGAAATATCGCCCGGATAGGGCAGTGGTACTTGTTGATCGGGCCCTGATAAGGTAACCATATCAGGGTGGGTATATAAAGATAACGCTTGGAATTAATATGGTCCCAATCGGACAAATCCTATTATTATTAAATACTTATCAGGGCGTGATCAGGCCACTTTATTTAATTTCTGATGAGTTTATCTAATCGGGACCTGGTTAGGGCATCTTTTAGATAACCTGAGGGGGTTAAAACCCATTCTCTTGCTTTTTTCTTCTTCTTTTCCTGCCCATATCTACTATAACCTGGAGTTACACCCACCATTAGGCCCTGATTAGGCCTTCATAAGGCATAGAATTCTGGTACGGTCCTGAGATGGATACCCCTATTAGGGTTAGTCATATTCCAACCAGTTCTGGGCCCTAATATACTTCCCAATTTAAATTCAACAAGAGTCTGCTTGGGCAACGGACGTTAAGTTCGATTTTTGATGGCTCTGGAAAGTGTCGATCCGTTTCGAACGCTTTAAAGCGTTGAACGGCGTGGGAAGGGTGAAAATGAGATATGCAAGAACACGGCGGCGTGGAGGGCGCGTGCGCGAGGCTCACAAAGGAGCGTCGGTGAAAAAGTAAATCGACACGGAGAACGTCGTGTGATCGTCTCGAGCGACATCGTGAATGTTCATTTATTTCGATTTGCACTTACTTGAACTCTTTTTCTTCTCACTTTAAAAATAGGACTTGTGAAAGATTAAGGATTGAGCGGCATAAACC
>JABFPN010003710.1:0-17201 GCA_022817305.1 Leptoteleia sp. ZL-2020
TAAATAAAAATTTTTCTTTATAACCTTAGCTTTAAAATTGACAAATAAGCTGAAAAGGCTTCGACTGTCAACAAAGAAGACCCAAGACCTAATTTTATTTTGTTGTAATAGTGTTCTGTCTAATACGCATGTTCAAAAAACATTTACATTATTAAATGTTGTGGATGCAATTGAAAAACGCGTGTTCGAAAAATATCTACATTATTAAATAATGTAGAAGTTTACGAACATGCGTTCGGCGTTTTCATGAACATTACAAATATTTGTAATGTAAATGTTACTTTCCGAATACGCCACTAGTTGTTGCTGCTGAATGAGCGTTAGTTTCAACGCTGGAACAGTATGTCGATGTAGTATTGGTAACTCACACTAAACAAGTTTTTTCCCCCCTGTACACGTGCATAGATACATGCAATCAAAGCAGTAATGCCACGCTAAAAAATCATGGTGTGCACGTGTCGTGTGCATGTGTCGATGTTCGAAATACGGCTCTTCTGTGGATTGTTATTTTGGGCATGTGAACCAGCACTAACCAATAAATAATGGCGTATTCGGAAAATGACATTATAATATTTTGTGAGAATTTGTCTCTTTTCTTTTTCATTTAATGATAACTTGAAAGAGAGAAATGAAACATCAATAATATTTTCTGAAAATCTTTTCCGAATACGCCATAAGAAGAAGAAGAAGAAGAAGTATTATTTCAGTGGTTGAAAGTTATTGAATTTAAGTAAATTAGGTATTGAGCTATATTTTTGTTATTATTTTTAAGCAAAAATTAAAAGGTCATGCTAAATGAAGCTGGTATATTTTTAGTTATAGTTACATTGTTGCTAATATAATGTATGCAATTACTGAAAAAATATATAAAGTAATATAATAAAATTATAAATTGCTTTGCTTTTAAGGTGTAATTTATATAAGTTTAATTTAATAAAAAGTTGAATAAAAAAACGTTCCCCAAAATTAAACATTTATTTGATTTTTTGTTATTAGGACATTGATGTTTGATATAATGAAGTGTATAATTGAATGCATCTCCTAAAATCTCTACATTTGCAAATAATTGCATCTGTTATGTAACTTAAAATATTTCAGTAAATTCACGTAAAATACCTAATAAATGAGATATTATTAAAAATTATTCTAATGCGCAAATCTGTATTAGAACTTTTTAATCCATGTCATATTTCTAAAATTCTTAATAATTTATTTTTGAAACTTTTTAAAGTGTACCATATTTCTAAAATGTTCTATAAATTTTAATAAGTTTCAATAAAGAGTTGTGCATTTGAATAATGTTTAATAATTTCTCACATACTGGGATATGTTCTTTGAATCAGCACGTTTATTTTCTACATTATATACGATATTATGCTTTAATAATGGCACTGAAAAATGAAACTTTTTCAAAGTGTAAAATATAAAGAAACCTTATTTTTGTTTTGTATTCTCATGGGCTTTCAATGTAAATAAACATTATCATTGTTTTTATTTCTTTAATTTGACCTAAATATTTGTAAACATTGTTCATTTAAACACTGAAATTTAAAAACGATTGGATATTACCAATGTTTCAGTAATTTAATAACGAAAGGATTATAGATAAATGGAAATAATGACATTAGTAAATATTACTAATTACTATTTGGCTTATTCCACTTATATTAATCTCATTGAGCACATTTTACCATCAAATGCTGTAAAATTCCTTGAATCTTCTTTTTCCTCGATGTTTCAATACATTTTAACAGGCATAGATTTTCTCAACAAAATCCTATGACGAATCTTTGAACGAAGCGAGACTTAACTGTATTTCTTAAGGCGAATCTTCACCGCGTCATATTTATCAATTACAATTTCATCTTGGCAACAATTTCCTTGATTCGGTTGATCTTGGCTGAAAAATGATGCAACGTACCAGTGAAGTAACGACGATGCCAATGGTAATAATCAAGCGTGCAATAATGGCATGTTTAATAGTGGAGAGACACAATTGTAAACGGGCATTGTCGAATTGAGATCGGCTGGTTAAGACGTTGGATGCCGACTGTCGATGTGTCAAGCTCGAAGCGGTGGGCTCTCGCGGCGGCTCTTCGACCTTTGGCATCTCGATTGGCGTGACCGTTGTGCTTCGGGGGAAAGCAAATCGGAGGGTCTGACGAGCGAGCGAGCCACAGCGAGCCAGCAAACCATCACGAAGCGTCGCAGGCCGCACAGACACACAGCTAGCCCGAGAGCCTTGCCGACATTGCGCTGATAAATTCGCGTCACACTTGCATACGTGGCAAGCGTGGCAACTCGCACTTGCTTCGCCCAATCGAGTCGGGCTACAAGTTGATAGGCGTGGTGTTGCGAGTTGGCAAGTTGTTTGGATCGTGGGACAACCGTGGACGAGCCAACAGACGGAGTGAGACGGAGCCCTTCGTTCCAATCCGTTACGTCGGCGTATCATGCATACGCATCCAGTGCAACGCACCGCACGGCCTCACCGTTTAACCGCTCGCACATGAGTTTAGTCGCTTAGCCGGATTGTCCGAGGGCCCGTCATCTCCATTCAATTGAAACATTTATCTCTGCCTACGCCGAGGCGTGTCTTCTTTTTATCCGAGATAACAATTCCTTTAACGTTCCCTTTATTCAATTCGATCAATTTCCAATCAACAAGTAAGTCATTCTAAACGCAATTACATTAAAACTTAAGTTTCTTTAGATTGTGTTAAGTTTAATAAACATTTTCTTTTTCTAACGTGCTTCTTTAATAATTATTCATATATCTATTATATATATATATATATGTATATATATATGTATGTATACACACACACACACAAATAAAAAAAAATATATATATGTATATGTATAATATTCAGTGTATACATGTGTCTAGCGGTTAATTGTTGATTTCAAGTCGTTTGATAGAATTTTAATTTTGGAGATAGTTTTGTACCGGCTACCGTGTATCCTACTTTTGATAGCGCAATCTGTGTCGGTATGCTCATTCCTGCAATCCGGCGTTTGGATTGCGATAGGTTCAACGACATTTACCGTGACTCTTCCGAGTAGATCACCATATGCTCAATTGTTGCCCTTTTTTATGTTTCTACTGATTATTTCAGGGGTTTTCTTTCTATATCAGTGTGTGATTTTACTTGGAAATTTAACGATGATTGTGTTAATGAAAGATAATTCATTACTTTATTGACCAAATTATTTTTATCATTTATTGTACGAAACTTGTGATTTTTTGGAATAAATGTATTCGCTTATTATAATGCGTTGAAAGAGATTAATAGTGTTTGTTGAAAAAATTGTACTTTGGTTTTCACTTGTTAATTCTTTCAACTTTTCATTTATATGTGGTCAGTTTTTAAATAGCAATCTGTTTGTGTTTATTAATTATATAGTGATTCGTAGGATTTTAAGGTATATTCTTTAGATTAGTGTTTTCAAATTTGTGTAAATATTTGAAATAATATTCAAGTTTTACATTTTAATTTAGGCCATTAAAATTTAATGCTTTGGATACAAATTATGTTTGAAAAATGTATTTGTTATATACAATATGTTGCTTACTACATAATACAAAAATTTATATACATTTATAAATATATATTTAAAAATATACAATTATTAATAAATATATTTATAAATATATTTTTTCCAATAAGGCTCTAAGTTGTGAGATAAAAAATGTTTGAATAAGTTTAGGTTTAAAAGTCATAGTAATCATAAGTGCATTATAAACGAATTTATTGTCAACTTTTTTTTATCAACTAATTTTTAATTGTGTTAGTTTCATCACAACAGTAATAAATAAGATAAAGAATGTATTATTAGATAATGGACGAAATACGTTTAAGATATTATTATTTAAACTTTTACAAATCTACAATTTACATAATATTTCATCACATTAATTGTTATATATATATATATATATATATATATGTATAATAATATATAAATTTAATTTATTATCATACATTCAGCTGTATAATTTGAAATTAAATTTAAATTGGATTCTTAGTTATTCTATAATTAGCATCTTAAATTAATTAATATTTCTCTCTCTCTGTGTGTGTGTGTGTGTGTATGCTGATTAACACCATCCTCCTTTCTATCATATTGCGCAAGAATTAAAGCTATCTTTGTATCCAAAATATATTATTCTTACATTGTAAAAACTCACAGAGGTCATGAGAAATCAGAGATTCTTCTCTGTTTTTTGATAAATTGAATTATCTGGGACAAGTTGTGTTCAACGTTTTATCGAGACGTTTTAGATATTTAAATTTCATTAACGGCTAAATTAAACGGTATAATGCTGTTTGATGTTGATATTTATAATTGTGGATTTATTTTAATTTCAGGATATAAAGACTAAACAAAATGGATTTAGAAATGGGACTGATTGGTGTGGGTGTAGTGATTTTCTCGGCCATAGTAATTGCTTTAGTGTCCATGTTTAGTATCAAAGAAACATCTTATGAGGAAGCTATTGCTGAGCAACGTCGGTTGCCTGATGTTCTACTATTTGGTAATTTTTCACTACAAAATAAAATATTAATCAGTTACAAACATTATGTTCTATTGTTGATCTTACAATTAATAATGTTCAGCTAAAAAGGAGAAGACAAAGGAAAAGAAGTATAAAAATAAGTCAGGGAAGAAATCAAAAGAGAAAAAGGAAGAGAAAGAAGAAAAGGAAGAAAAACCGGAGCATGTACAATTTGAAGAAGTTCCCTTAATTCTACCTCCAGAAACTGTTCCACAAGTAATAACCACTTCTTTTTATTTTACTTGTAAAATAACTATATTTGCTTATATTTTGTTATTTTACAATACATTTATGTAGACTCGTGAACCGTATATTTCAGGAACGCATCCTCAATTTCATCCACAAGGTACTCTCCTGAAATTAATTATTATGTTGTAATTGTTTAAATTTGGTAGAAAATTTGAAATTGGCCAATGGAAAGGCTCAAAAAGTCCCAAAAATGTACTGCACATATCTTTTCAGGTCCTCGAAATATATGTTTCACGCCCATATTAACATATATTTTTTTATTTTTGACCAACAAAATGTCATTTATATTACTTTTTAATAATATAGGAAACTGTGAAAAGTAATAAAAAGAAGTCAAAGAGTGAAAAAGTGAAGCCGATTCTTTTGAATAAAGACGAACCTGTCGTCGTTGCTTCTGAAAGCGATTCGCAATCATCACAAATTGAGACTAATCATTTTGATGTAACTCAACCAAAAGACGATTTTGAACTGATTCAAAGTCACAGCGTAAGTAACAAACAAATTGCCAACAATTGCTTCTTTTTTAATAGATGATTAGACGAATTTAGATTCTGATACCTTGTTAAATAACAACGACATTGTTTTGCAGAAAGAAAATATTCATCAGATAGCGCAGAATGAGCCCGTTATTACTAATAAATCACCAAAGCACACGCCTACAAGATCAAAAAAGAATCATAAGGAAACGGTAAGAAAAGAAGAAGAAAACAAGGAATCAGATTCGGGCAAGGATGTCAATTCAAATGCCAAGGAAGTTAAAGAAATTAAAGAGCAACAGCAGCACCACAACGAGGTCTATAAAGAAGTAGTTGTCAAAGAAGTTTCTACGCGTGATTCAAAGAAGTCAAAGAGAAAGAACAATATTCTAGCACAAATAGGTATAGTTATTTTTACATTCATTAACCCTTTTCGTTTTCAGTGTTATAAATATGTAACTTTTTAATTCATTGGAAAAATATTATGTCTGTAAAGCATAATGAAAATTTAATGTAATTTGATTAAAATTTATTGCGGAAATAAATATAAGAATATCTGACATAAAAGACGTAATAAAATGTATCATAAAAGAAGGGGGGAAAAACGACATTAATTAAAAGCAAATTTTTTTATCGCAATTTACTATTGTTTACAATTTTGTTTTAAAATAAATGTAGAAATCATATTTATAAAGCGAATGAATTAAAGATGAGTTAGAAAAATTATCTCAAGGTTCACATTGTGATGACATAGAGCTTTTAATAATCATGGGTCATCAATATAACTAATATATTAATAACATTCAACGAAATTCCTATGTATTATTAAAATTAGTATATATAATATCAAAGTAAAATAAACAGTAATATATTGTTAGCGCGTGAGCTAACAGAGTTTTGCCGGCGTCTGAGGAGTTGATGCGAGGTAGTGAAGTAAGAAACGAAACGTTTAAATGAAATAACAAAATAATTTAATTAATCTTAAATCCTGATTTAAACATAACTTAATAATTATAATTGAAATTTAGAAGATATTCACAAGTAGCGTATAGAGTATTTTAAATTAAAGTGTTTGCGATATAATATTTTGAGAAAATTAAAACTAAATTTACTACGAACTATATGCGAATAAAAAAAAAATTAAATTAAGCGAAATAATTTTAAGAGTAAATACGCGGAAAGAATTAGCGAATTAAGTGTGCAAACAAGAGTTTACAACTAACTTGATTAAAAAATTTTCTGTTCTTATAAAGACATCAAAAAGGACATCAATGACCTCAACATTTATTTGTCAGATGAGAGTCAAAATAATATAGGGTTACATTATTTATTTACCATCATAATTAGGTATAACATAAGTATAATATCTAAGTTTATAATTTCTCAACCAATTTTCAAAATAATGCAAGAATAAATTATAATACAGATATTTAATTCATCAAAATAAAGCGTGTGCTTTGGTGATTTATTGGTATTACGATTCAAAATAAAAGCTTCGAAATCAAACTCCTTTTAATTCGAAGAATACAGATGCGTTTTCGACGAAATAATACAATTTTGAAACTTCGTTTATAATTCGATTTATTCTACCTTAGAAGCAAAACATTATCACTTGTAAATAATGAGTTTAACTCTTGTATCAAATAGCTTTGATGCAATTTGACACCAAAATAAAGATTATTTTCTTTTCGACTGAAATAATTTAACGATAAACTTAAGAGTGTGGTAGAAATTAGATTTAAATGAAAATTATTGGAAATGATCTAAAGTCGCCGAAACGTATATAGTAATAAAGTAAAAATAAAAACAAATATATTTAGTAAGATATATTAAATAAAAGAGAGTTATATGTTATTTCAAAAGCAATAATATTTTTAATTAATTTTATACACTTAATTTAAACGTTAAAATATCTTACCATAACTTTAAAAATATATCATACCTCCTATATTGTTATATGTCCAAATAAGTTCTCTTATTGACTTAGATCTACATTATTACAGAGAATTGTTATTAATATTACTTTAATTTGAATGTTACATCAAATTAAATTTTCTCTAGCAAACGAAAAAAAAGGAAAAAAAAAGAAGAAAAATATCTGATGTTTAAAATTGATGAATGATATGTCGGAATTCAGAAGTCAATTTTCTAAATTCAAATTAATTATAATGTCCATAAAAGCAACTTAATTTCGAAAAATAATTAATGCAGGTGGAGATACCGATGGTATAAACGTCTCCCTATTAATGCCTCTCGTACAAAAGGCAGAGTTGAGTCGTTCTGAAATTCAAATTTTGATCGATCAACTTTTGAATAAACAACTGGATAATCCAACTGAATACTCCGAATGGACCGAAGGTCGCGCGGACCCAGTGATTAAGCTGAAAAAGCAGCTTGCGGAAAAGGAAAAGGCTCTGACCGAGAAGAATGAGGCCAGTACTGCGTTCCAGAACAAGCTGAAGGAGTTGCGGGCGGAACTCAATTCCGAAAGATCACGACTCACCGCAAATGTGAGGCAACTGGAAGAGTCGTTGAACAGTAAAGCGATGGAAGTGCAGACTTTGCACACGCGAATGCAGCATATTCTAGAAAGTCACGCCGCGGAAAAGCAGGGTTTTTCTCGGCAAATTGAGCAACTACAGGCGAAGGTAAACGAAGACGCCGCTATAATCCACAAGATGCAGGAGGACCAAGGTCAAACCCAAGGACACATGCAGCAGGAGCTTCTCGCGCAAAGAAAGCAATTAGAAGTGCAGTTTGCACAAATGCGAGAGACCGAAAATACTTTAAAAGTACAATTGGCACAAAAGCACGCTGAAGTCGAGGAGTTGCAGAATTTGAACATTACTGTTACTCAAGATCTGCAAGCTACTTGCGAAAGCACAAGTGCTGAAATTGACATGCTGCGCCAACAACTCGCAATCCTGCAGGATCAATTTATGCACTCTGAAAGGCAATTGCAACATTATAAAGAAAATAGTGAACGGATGCAGGATGTCATCAGACAGCTTGAGGTAAGTCTACCTCAATTTTTTAGTTAGACTTTAGAAATGTTACTTTTATTGAATAGTCTTTAATGATTAGTTTTGTATTGATAAATATTTTTTTTTGTAACAAGTCTACGGAAACTGCCCTGTTTCCATCCTGTTCAGAAGACGGAAACCAGTTGATTATAGACGAGGACGGAAACTTGATGGTTACCAAGGAGACGCGGACGGAAACTAGTCGTTCTCCGCCCCGAGGGCGGAAGCTAGAAAGTTTCCGTCCGAGTCGCCTTGGAAACAGCTGGTTTCCAAACAGAACGGAAACAGGGCACTCTCCTTACACTGGTTACAAAAATTAGTTTACGATTAGAATTTTTTTTATTAATTATAATCGCTATCGCTCCGTCCTTGGTGCATAATTTACTATATTTCTATTGTAGAACATTTTTAATTTAAATAAATTTCAATTTCGTTGAGTAGTTTAGAACTATTTGGCTACGAAGTGAAATCTAATTTTCATTCTTAAAAAGTAAAGCTCAACGTGAAGTTGCTAGATAAAATGCACGCTAGATACATCCGCGCCAAATATAAATGTTAACAGAAAATGAATTATTCTTATAAACATATTTTTAAGCAGAAAATTTTAATAAATTAAACATTTTATCGTGCTTATGGAAAAAAAAAGATCACTTATTTGATCATTTAAGAATAGGAAAATCAGTGCATTTTCTTATACTGAAAACAATGTGAACTACAGGAAAAGTTATGGACCGAGGAGAAATCATAAAATATGATTTTTAAACAAAACATTAAAATATTAAAGAACATTTTAATTTATAAAAGTAACGTTTCTAAATCTTTCATTTTATGTACAATAAAAATTCAGTAGCATTATTCATTAAGTATAGAATATAATGTTTCATTTTTTGCTTAATTTATTAGTTTTTTAGTGATTTTATTATTGATTTTTAAGTTTACATACTTTTGTGACGTCGGTATGGAAATGTACGTGAGTATATTTATAGTATTGTTCAAATCTGTTATTGCAACTATTTTCACAATTAAGCAATGCTACATAGAATTCTGAACGTTTGTATAAGATAAAAAAAACTTATTTCTGTCAAAATATGCTGTGCAATGCTCTAGATTTTCAGCACTAAATTTCTCATTAGTTCTTTATTTCGACTGTACTTTTTTATTAAATATTTAATATTACACATTAGATCATAAATATTAAATTATCAAAATATTAAAAAAAAAAAGATTTTACACATACTCGTACATATTTCATAGATATCTATGTATAAGTTATATTAAAATTAACACATTAAATGGCATAAAATTAACAAACTTGAATCAAACAGTTGTGAAAAGTGAAAACCTTCATAAATTTGATGATATACCGACATAGATGTTTAAATTAATTTTCACAACTTCTGTTCATTATACTATGTTTATGAGTTGATTTTATAAACATTCTAATAATCTTTCTTCTATCACGTATGCACTTTAATGTAAATGGATTCTACAAAAATTATTATAAAAAATGACTAAATAAAACTAGTTTCACAAAACTATTATTTTTTGACTCGAAACAGTTTCAGAAAAAAATTGGAACATAACTTGTCATGTTTTATAATAACACTATCTTAAAATCATTTTGTGAGTGTCACTGTTACTATAACAGTATAAAATTATACTTCAACAGTAAAATTACAAATATTCTTTTTGTTCTGAGCATTAAGAAATTTAATGAAACTTGCAATTGTATTATTATTAATTTATTAAAATGTTACATAAATATATTTTGTGTCAGTTGTACTATTAAGTATAGTATTTTTGTTCCAACTTTTTTTCTCTGTGTTAACATAATTTTGAAATAAGTAATTTAGTTTTTTATTTTGACCATTGAAGATAATTTACAACATTAGAAAATTTTGTATAATTAATTTGAAAAATATACAAATAAATAAGTTATTAAAAATGTTGCTTTCTTAGGAGTCACGTCGTGCTCAAAGTGAAATGGATCATCGATTGAAGAGTGTTCATCGTCATGAACAAGAGTTACAGAAACAAGTGAGCTCTTTGCAAAGTGAATTGAATGCTGCAAAGTCCGAAGCTGCCGAGGTAACTTCCATAAAGAATGAGCTGAGCAACGCTCAAACCGAGTTGGCGCAGTTGAAATCCGAACTGAGCACAGCTCACAACGATGTGCAATCAAAAACAGTCGAAATAACAAATCTAAAATCTTTATTGGAAACTAAAGAGGAAGAATTGAAAGAAACGTTGTCTGAGCTGCAAAAGTCACAAACAGAAACGATGAAGGCTGTTAATGAACTTGTGCAGGAGAAATCGGTTTCACATAAAGCTCAAGACGATCATACACGAGCACAAAATCAGATAAGTGAATTGAAAGATGAGCTGAGAACAGTGCAGAATGAATTATCTAATACTCGGGAAGAACTTTCCAAGGTATTTATAGTTTATTTTCAATGCTTAGCATATTATTACAAATAATACTACAAAAATGAATTATTAATTTTTTTTAAGATGCCTACATAATATTAACAATAAACCTGTGTATATGATAAATGTTAATTTAATATTGAATCGCTACTTTCAGCTCAATATGACAAATGTATCACAAAAATTAATTGACAGCGAAAGCGTCGCAATGAAAACCCTTGAAAGTCGAGAGAATGGTGTTGAAGATAAATCCGAACACTTAAATTCTCAAATTATGGAATACACAACAACGTAAGTATTTAAAACAAATTAAAAATATTTTATGTTACATTATAAAATTATTAGATTAATTATGAAATTTATATAAATAATATTAGATTTGTATTATATAATATTTCATTAATTTAGTTAGTAGTTTTTTAGTGTTTCCACTAGTAAGAATATATATGATTAATTATATTATACATACACATTCTAAAGTATGAGTAATTCCGTGAATGTTGTGAGACTTAAACAAGTATATTTTATGGAATTGAAGAATAAAACATTTTTATTATTATCTACATACAAAAGTAATGTTTGCATCTATTTGGAAGGCTAAATTAAAGGAACAAAAACAAAATTTGCTTATATTTTGCATTTTGAAAACGTTTCACTTTTCAGTACCATACAAATTTTATATGTTATGAAATTTTACATAATTTATTTTTGTTGAAATTTATATATACAAGTTAAAAGTTTAATTATTTTGACTTTATTCCACAATTATTATATACAAAAATACTTAATATTTTCATATAATTTTGATTAATTCGATTTAAAAAAAATAAAAAGATTATGATTTCTTGTATTATTTTTTAAATACTTTAATATTCGAATAAAGTTCTAATTGATTAAAATTCTATTACACTTTGTGGTGGACAATTTTCTTGCTTTGACAAATTTTAGCCCCAATCATTAATAAGAAAAAGATTGATCTGTAATTGTACATAAATTATGTGTAAACTTAAAATATATAATAATTTTGTTAAAGAAAAATTAAATTCAAACAGTTTTAATAGTTAAAAGAATAATATAAATATCATTATTTTGTGTTCAAAACAGAATATCGAAGAAAGAAGACGAGCTGAAAGTATTGAAAACAGACTTAACGCACAAGGAAATGGAAATCAATCGACTTAATTCACAAATTGAGAACTTAAGATGTGACGTCAATAGCAAAAATAATTTTGCGCAAAGATTACAAGACGACTTGGAAGCTGAACGCTTACGAAATATTGTAAGTGATTAATAAAGTTAAAATACTGTATTATTTATTTCTTTATATCAATTAAATTTAATTTATTAAAAAAGATTAAATTATTTACGAGAAACTGATTGAATGTAATTGTATAATTTAATATTTAGGAAAAAATACAAAAGATAAAGGAAGAGCAACACGACGCTACCAAAGTTTTATTGGGTAGGATATTCCCGAATATTGATGTTCAAGAACAAATATATGATGAATGGATTAATACTTTTGTTGAAAAAGCTTGCGCGATAATTGCAACATTTAAAGATGACAAGAGCAGTGATAATGCTTCAGACCTAGAAGAACAAAATAAAAATTTGCAAGCCTTAGTATCACATTATAAACGAATAATAGAAGAAACGGTGAGAAATAGTACATTTTAATAATTTCAATAGAAAATTGTAATAATTCAGTTTTATTATATAATTTTGTTTGAAATAGTAGTAGTACTCGACGAGGAAAAAAGTGGTTTTAAGTTGGTAACGCAAGTCAAAGGCGAAGAGTTGTCAACTTGAAACCACTTTTGTTCGAGTTGAGTAGGATTTTATTTTACTCTCACTGTAAACATGAAATATGTTGGTAGCCCTGCGGGGAGTAAATGATGTAAAAGGACTGAATAATTATTAACAGTATGTTATTTAAATTTAATTAATTAATAAGAAAGTTATGTATATACGTATATATAATTAAATAATAATATTACGTATATATAAATAGAACTTTAAAAATTGCAGGAAAGTATTTTTTTTATCTTTAATAGAATAGTTACGTTTTTCCATTTCTTATTCTTTATAATTAAAATGGTATTGAATATATTGCAGGAGGGTATGTTAAACAAACTACAAACCCATATAGAATCAGAAGAAAAGAGATGGCAGACACAGTTGTGGCAAAAGGAACAAGAAATATCTTCTCTTAGGACAGAAATTAATAATGTTTATAATGAAGATGTAAGTAAATAGACAAGTACGTTTATTTACATTTTAATAAATAATATTATACAAGCATAAAGTTTCTTTACTATTTCTTTACAGAAATCGATATCTCAAACGTGAAAAATATATAAACGAAAGCACTAATCACCAACATCTCCAAATAAACATGTGTTCGAAACTTACATACGTGAATATTTATAATAACGATACGAATGAGAAGGCGTAAGTAGCGACAGCAGAAGGAAACCCTTTAATCTATTAATGCGTTTTTTAATCAGTGAGGCGTCATTGTTAATGGAATTTCTGGATAATTGTTTATTATGTAATATGCTCATAAATAAAAAAAAAATATATGTAGATTGAAGTTGTTGACAATAAGCAAAAATGCAATAAAATTTATTACTGTTACAGTTTTATTTCTATATAGTAATGATTAAGTTAAAACATTTCATAATATCATGATTTGATTTAAGAGGTGTTTATGAATAAATACATTTTTTAAGAATCATTGACGTTCAAATATTATTCTAATTATTTTTTAATAAGACTTAATTAGTTTATAAGTTTAATTAATTCCAGATAAGAAAAATATTGTATTTAAAGATTGTCACAATTTCAAATAGATACAATTCTCATAACGTCCTGGCAAATGTGAAATTATTTGCATTCAATAAAAAATGATTAAGATTTACTAATAATATTGAATAATCGTTGAAAGTTACATAAATGTTTTTAAAATTAGAACTTTATTTACGTTGTGAGAGGGTATATTGAAACATTTAACAAAATTATTTTAACGCTTAAAAAAGATCTGAACAAAATCTAAGATGTTCTTAGACCTTAATGACGATCACAATGCAATAATAATTTTGTATAGTATATTTTGAATTAATATCTAAAAGAGTTTCGTTTAATGTTACTTAAAAAAAAATGTTGAATAAATATAGTAGCTAATTAGATAAAATATATTCAAACACATTGAAATAATAATGTTTGATGAGCAGTTATTTAAAGTACAAGTAAATTGCAAGAAAAATTGGAACCACTTGAAACAACGTAGAAAAATACTTGAAAATAAAGAAAATGGGTTATTTTTACATAATCATTTATGTATGAGTTTACTTCCTAAATGGTAATTATATTTTTATACATATTATGTAAGTATTGTCTCAATATTATTAATCAATATTTTTTTGTTGATAAATATATTTAAACAATATTAATTAAAAGAAGAAAATTCTTTAACGTGAAAAAATTTAAATTTCAAAAAATTACTGCATTTATCTTAAAAATTATCAATTGTATTTTGTGCATCCAAAATCTATATTGAAATAATGCTTCAATAATTTCTCATTTGCTGGGGTATAATCATTTTAAACAAGAACTGATATTTTTAGATTTTATTAAACACATATTTTTTAAAAATATAATTTAAAGAGGTATTTCATAAATTCATCACATACATTGCAAATGTTTGATACAAAAATTTTAACGATGTAAAAATTGCATAATAAATTATATGTTTGGTGTAAAATAATTATCAATTACGATGAAATGAAAATATACTGATAATTATTTCATATAAAATATACAAACAACGTAATTTACAACTCATGTTTGGTAAATAGTCATACTTTAATTCAGAAAATATTGAATATACATGTTATTACATAATTTCTCGGTTAAAGTTAAGTTGGGCAGATTCTGCGTGAAGTTAGTTGCACATGTTAAAATAAAGATGTAAAATGCTAGAAAAGTATTCCATCATTAGAATATTAAAATAACTAATAAGGTGATGCTGTAAGCCTGCTGTCACGTGGTTAATGTTTTTGTAAATATTATTTTACAAATGTTGATTTAATGCTTGACAAAAGATTTAGCACATTCTCTAGACATGGGAGAATCTAATTCAATGACAAAACCGGTATTTTTAAGTCAGTTTTAAACGAATTTATGGAACGTGTTTTTATTATCTCGGAAACGCGTTCAATAAATTCGCTTAAAATTAATGATAAACATACAGTTACTTCAACGTAAATAATCTCCCAAATTAAGAAATTGTACTGAATCCAAATACATACATCAATTAATTCTTATATATTTTAATAAAAACAAAGATTACCCTCTAGTGATAAACGACTGACGTTTCACCTTCATTTAAGGTGAAGTCTAAGGCCAGCTGCCACAAAGTTAGTGCCTTTTATAATCAAAATTTAATTATTTAATATTTTATGATATACAGATCAGAGCGCCATTCTGTGCACACAGGAGTGTGTTTTGGTTCAAAAAAATATATGCACTGATGAATATTCTCAAAGACTAGAGATTTCTACGATTTTTTATCATCTGCTCGAAAGGAGGCAGTAGAAATCACTGTTCTTTGAGAATATCCATCGGTGCATATATTTTTACGAAGCATCCTGTGTCCACAGAATGGCACTCTAGTCCGTACATCATAAATTAACATAAATTAACTAAATTTTGATTTCAAATTACACTAACTCCGTGACACCATGCCTTAAACTTGCCCTTAATCCATAAAATTTAAAACAATTAAAATTATTCAAACATTTTCATGTAATTCCAATAAATAATTAATTAATAATAATAATATTGGAAATTGTGTAATTCACTGAAGGTAACAATAGTAGCAGTCACTTTATCAAAAAAATTAAGACTCTCTCTCTCTCTTTCTCTCTCTCAATTTAGTTTAATTAGTTTTTTAAATTTTTAATAAAATTATCAATATAATTAATAAAAAAAAGATTAAAATTTTACCTAATTTTCTTTATCTTATATTTAGAATATAAGCTTGTTTGAAATATTTATGAAAACAATCCCTAGCATTTAGCTGAAACATCTTAATTTTTACATTGATGACTAATTTTGCATTGAACCTATCGGAGAACATAACTTTTTACCTCTTTCCTTACATTTTACTTAGCAATCATAATGTGTTTTTTCCTATCTTTATATACATTTCATTTAGAATATTAAAATTTATATGCAATCATCCATTTTATTAATACGTTTTTACGATTGACTTACAAGAACAAAATTATAAACGAAAATATGAAATAAATAAAAAGTTAATTTTTAATAATTATACTGAGTGTTTACTTTAAATTAATGCCACGATAACAACTTGAATCGTTCCTTTGAAAATTCCATTTTGAACATATGTATATTTCGGGGTCACACCTTCAATTTCAAAAGGTCCTCAAAATGCGCTACACATATATTTTCAGGTCCTCGAAATATACATTTCACATCCATATGCGTACATATAGTGTATATGTACTATAGAATCACCTAAAGTTGAAAAATGGATTTGGTGTATTTTTATAAATAGTAATTCTAATAATAACTTTGATGGTAAGTCTCCGCATTAAGACAATTCAATATGCATTCATATATAGTTTTTAAGATTTTTTAATTATGAATTGTTTACAAGTACCCCTTTTTCCCGTGTCACAGGTTTTACACGTGGAATCGATGTGTTTTTTCGCATTGATTACAAATCTAGATAAGAATATTGTTTTTCGTCACTCGGGAAAGGAAACGCCATTTCCCTCCCTAGGGAATTTCGGAAAAATATCGTTTCTCATTCTCTCGTGACTGTAAACTTCGCACGAGAGGATGGATTTTTATTTGAATCTCCTTCGGTGCATAAATAGCTATTTTTAACCATTTCCAAGATAATTGCCAAAAGTATGTGAAATTGCAGTTTTTTGTACATATATTTTGTACACTATATGAGCCGTATTCACAACATTCCCAATAACATTTTATCCGAAATGCATTTTAACTTTCACGAAATGTTACATGATAAGGTTAACAAGTCAGTTATGTGTTTCGGAACTTGATCGGAACTTTATCTACAATTCAATAGATGGCGATACTTACATACGTATTATTAAATAATGAATGTTTTATTGCAAAAATAGCGAATAATAATTCATACATTTGATTATTAATTATAAAATGATCCCATTCAACATCGCACATGTTTTGAAGATTTATTTGAGAGAGAGAACACAATTTTACATCTCATAAAATTCCTTTTTCTATCTTTCAGTGTTCTAAATAGTAACTTCAAACGCTTAGAACAGTGTGGAGATTTTTAGGCCGGGGCTCGCACTTGAAGTTGGTAACAAAGCGTTCAAAAAACGACTCCGGTTCTCACTTATAAAATACTTCCTCTGTCGTTTTCATTATTATACTAATGCGAGTGAC
>JABFPN010003711.1:0-17194 GCA_022817305.1 Leptoteleia sp. ZL-2020
CACTGAGAGAAAAAATAGTCGTGGTAACTAGCAAGGTTAGTCAATTTGCGATCCAACTGTTCTTTAAAGTTGTGATGACTAGTTTTCCGGTATTTGCAACTAGTTTTTACGGTTAATACAACTATTTTCTAATGAACTGTTATTAGTTAGTTGCAGCAACTATCATGTTTTTTCTCAGTGTATTCAAATAACTTATTCAAATGCCGCGGAATTTTGTTTTATCTGTACAAAGCACGTTTAAGTCATGATTATTCTGTTCTCCGTCCTCTTTACTCATTTCGTAAATTACTGGGCAATAAAAGACCGCAGACATCAATGTAGAACATCGTTAAGACTTAATATGATATTAATTTATTTTCGGAATTTTCTGTTCAAAGTCTTGTGCAAATAATAATTTATCTTATATTAAATATTTATCTTCGGGAATCTAAAAGTATTTTAAATCAAATGTTGCTGCCTCCGTTCCATAAATTAATAAACTTTAAAAGTTGAGATTTATTAATATATACATTTGTGTCAATTTTTGACAATGGTTTAATTTTCTATCTCCACTCATCAACTATCATTATATTCATTTTATTAAATTAATAATGTTTTTTTTTATATGGAAAAAGAAATTCTTTTTCACAATTATTAAAATATCGATCCGTTGTCAACGTTACTATGCCCTGCTAAATCAAACAATGCAGTATTCAATTGAGGTGATGAAGTTTATGTCACACATCTTGTTTGCATCACGGTACTAGTTTTCGAAAAATCGTGATTTAATTTATTAAAAAAGGAAGAAAAAGAATGGAATCAGAAGATAAAAACTTCAGCGACGTTTTAAATGAATACTCAGAGGAAGAAAAAATGATCGAACGCAAACTACAAGAATGGTACTTTCTTATTTTTACTTCTTTTAATTTATGTACATTTTAATTACAATAAAATGGCAGATTTTTACATGAATGTTCTATAATAATCAGTTGTATTATATACGCATTGGCGTTACAAATGAATTTATTTGTTATGAAGAAAAAAGAATTAAAAAAGTTATCCTGATTAAATTAAAAGTACTAGTACAATTAATACGTAGATTCCTACAAATATTGCTCCAACTGAAATTATTAATAAACTCTTTTTATAAAAATTTAGTGCTCGTTAAATGAATTTGATTGTATGTGTAAGAAAAATTAATATAAATATAAACGTTCTGTAATTTGAAATTATATAATTGACATTGTAATACATTAAACAACGATATTATCAGTATATTCCACATGAAAAAATTTCAGTTCGTGAACGATTATTTGTCCAACATATTTTTCAACTAATTGAGAATACATCTTGTAAGGTGACCAGCAAGGGATTAATAGATATTTTGTTTTAATTTCATTTTAATGTATATCACTTATAGAAGTAATGTTAAATTAATTACAGTGAAAAAAAGCACTCCGAGATCAGGTCAAAAACGGGTGGCTCGCTTGAACATTATGATATTCCAGCGAATAATATAAGCGTTGAAAAAAGAGAAGCGTCGTTGCTTCGTAATCAACGATTATTAAAGGTAATTTTTATTTCAAATATTATCGTGTCTACATATAATAAAAAAATTTACATTATTTTTTTTTATGCAGTACTTACGCAATCGCACAAACGTGTTACCTAATAAGTAATATTATTATATTGAACATATTGCAAATTAATAGGTTCTCCTTTTTATGTTAACAACTTTACTCATTGTTTATAAATGTCCAATTTATAAATTCCGTTGGTAATAGCATATTATTTCTAATTAATTAACATTATAAATTCAATGTTAGTAATTAATATTATATATATTTTTTCTGTTAAAAATGTTTATTTAAATCTTATCTATTCTATTAAGAAGACAAATAGAATTTACATTCTACGTGTTAATTAACATTTCTTTTGTTGGGTACTGTTTCTTGGTCTATAGGCAATTTTCTTATTGACCTGTTTCATTTAGTTTGCAAAAGAAAGAACGATTTTATATTTGTGTATTCTTAATAGGATTTGGAAAAATCAAAAGCACGCTTGAGAACGCTTTCAACATTTTCTCCAACGGACCAGGAACTTCGCGATCTATCGAATTTTTACCGAAGTAGTCTTGGGTTCGATTGAAAATAAAATTGTACTTTACCGAATGAAAAAGTAACTTTGGTTCCAAAAGGACAATCAGATAAAATGAAATACAGTTGTTTTAAATTTATATCTCTTTATTTATTGCTCATTTAACTTTCATAATTTCAGCACAAACAACAATACAATAATTATAATAAATTAAATTCACTACATTGAAACGGGAAATCAAAGTACAAAAGTATGATGAAGAAAAAGTGGTGTACGAATTGGATATAAATAATTATACATTTGCAAAATTAATCATACAATTGTACCCTATTAAAAATGAATTATTAAAACTTATAATAACGTACGAAAATAGTGTACACGTGGTAACCGGAAACGAACATTGTACAACTCTTCCTTAACTTTACATCTCTATATTTTATAATTTTCAACATTCAAGACTGATAATCTTGGAAGCGGCGAAAGAGTAAATCCGAGTTCGTTGAAAATATCATCGTCGCATGTCACTCAACCTGATAACTCGAGCCGAACGAACAAACTACTGAATTACAAGTTTGTTGATCGTTAGGATCGATGAATCAGGATTGAAAATTGGAATGGGTTTGCAAACACCTATTTACCTGTAGAGGAACAATGCAAGAATAGATTTATAACAAATGAAAACAAAATGCATTAAAAAGTGGTACCAAAAAGGACCAACCGTCAATATAAAGCACGCGTGATATCAATAAAAAATTAATACTTCATTGCAATACCGAAAGGCAAAAATCATAAAAACAAATAAAAGAAAAATAATTGTACTTAATAATATTAAAAGCAATAGTGCAAAATTTACAATGTTAATGGATGTCTCATCATTGAAAGCTTTCGCATATGTTGTAAAAAAGTAAAAGAAAAATGCGGGACCAGCAGCGGGATGAAAAAGGGATCGAAATAAAAGGAAGGAGAAGAATGGAGAAAAAAATTGGTACTAGTCGTGGGGCAGAAAAGCGAATCCAGATGTGGAATCTTATCAGCGCTCATGTGCGGAGCGTGTGACGCGTTGGCAAAAAAGAGAGAAAAGGAAAAAAGAGTAAAAGTTAGCGATTGAAAACGAAAAGAAGCCGATGGAAAAAGAGTCGACGAAACTTACTTGGCGAAAAGAGCTGAGCTAAGAGCGGAAAAGTCATCGAAGCCGGCGAAAAGCGGCCGGAGTCGGAGGAGCGCCAGCGGGTGCGACGTCCACCTGTCCAAATGATATCCGTGTTCATTTTCAATATGTTGTCGCGCTATCACCGCGGTAATTACCGCGTGCAGCCAGTTTTACGTACGACCACACGTGTACGGCTGATAGGGATACCACGTTGCAGGCAACATTTTGATAACGCGCGCAAGAACGGCATATCAGCCGTCCGCTACGAAACTGTCCATTTTCGGCCTTTTTCCACTCTTCTTATAGCTTTTCCGAAGTCCGACCGGCTCATTAATCGAATTCTAATAACGTTCTATATTTTGGCTACGTATTTTGACTCATCCCGTCTGAGTAACACCTGATAAGAGTTAATTGACCATTTATTTTTGGTTGTTCATAACTCGGTTATTTTCTCCATATTTTACTATTGTTTTATTGTACTAATTTCACTTTTAGAAAGATCAACAATTTAGTTCATTTATTACAATTAAATTACAATTTTCATTAAGTGTAAATTTCATGCAAATTCCTTATAATTAAGAAATTAATTATAGATTTCAGTTTACTGTCCTATAAATTCATTTTTAAATATTTAACTTTATATCCTTATAGCGTTTGGAAATTCATGTAGAAATTACAGTAAATTCAACCCGGAGTTTGTTTATTTAAACTTTTTCCCGTGTACCAAGATAAGAATTAATCATGTAAAGTGATATAATTTTAATTCGACTATGATTGGAGATAAGCAATTTTGCTACTGTTGAAAGAACACTTGATTTCATTCCATTTTTGGTAGTAATTAATTTTAAAATAAACTATGATGAATGCGCATATATTGAGATATAATAAGTGACAATACATATACTTAAATTAAATAAAATGATCACAGTTGTATATAGAAATTCACTTTCAAAAAAATTATGATCTTACGAATTTATGTAAGATAAGCCTTGTGAAGAGATTTTCATTTTTATTTCTTATTATCAAATAAATGAATATTCATGAAGCGAATTCTTTTATTCAAACAATATTAAGAAAAATTCAACATGTAAATTTTTTGTATTATAAAAATAAAATTTTATTTGATTGTTCATTCATTTCTGTTTTAAATTGAGTCTTAGAGATACATTTGACATAATTATTGAAATTATTATATATTACCATAAATTTAAATTATGATTTAAAAAATATAAACTATTAATAAGACAAATATAGGTCATATAACAATTTTCTTTGGATTTTGAATGTTTTAAGCAAAAATAATTCAAAAATTAACCATATATAAAATATAATACAATTCCAAATAAAAATATAGAATAAGTAAAACAAGAAATGATAAAACCTTTTAAATGTTGTAAGTTATTTTAAAACATTACATTACATAAGAGTTTAATAAAGATAGATAAAAAACATTGTTTATATTTGTATTACAAAACACATAAATTAATTACAGTATTACAAATTCATATGCAATATTTGATTATAAATGTTAAAAAAGAGAGGAGCAATTTATGAAATTTGTATAAAACCACCCATTAGCTATTATTCTTAAAAAATTAATATATAAAGCAACTAAGTCCACTTTAATTTTAAGGCTTGACAAATATCAGTTGAAAGAATTTAGCTAATTGAATAAACGTTTAAGTCAAAGTTAAAAAATAACTATTTTGTGCATATCTTTTAAAACATATATTTAACTAATTAAAAAAGACATGATTATTTGTGTATATGATTTTTACACATCTTATGATGTGAAATTTAAATCAGCATTGTATTTATTAATAAAATATCTTTTAAACTATAACAAAATATAATTTGTATAGAATTTAAAGATAACTTATACTTGAACTAATTAAACTAATTAAAGATAAACATAAAACTTATTGCGACGTTTCGATCCTTTGGTTTAGGATCCCCTTCAGGCTAAATTTTAAAACTTGAACGGTTTTAAATTCCTTTATAAAATAATATACAATAAAACAGAATTTAATAATAAAGTCATATGTAGAATGTTATATAACAAACTAAAATACAAACTAGTTTTCTTATATTCCTTAAAATTCAATAAAAAAAAAAAATAAATGCATTTAAATTTATTCGTTTATTTTATGATCTTATGGTAAAATATTATATCAACAAAATTTGTTTGAAAATATTAAGTAAATCCTATTTTCACCATATATCGAATTCTGTAGTATAGTCTCACTCGTTGAAAAAAAGACAGATTTGATGAATGAATAGATGCATTTAATTATTTGCAATTAATCAAAATCGAAATAAAACAAATATATTTGATTTTTAAATTACACAAATGGGAAGAAATGTGTTGAATTGTAACCCATACCCTGATGTAAGTTTCGTTGTAGCTTGAAATAAACTAACAATATACTTGGCCGACTTGCGCCGCAGAAAAAATAAGTTTCTTGCATTTTAATAATACATTCAATTACACGCTTCTCTGGCAGCTGAACAAACGTACGATTCACACTAACACGAATCGAACGTTTATTAACTTTTACATAAAAGTTAAAAAAAAAGAAGAAAAAAGATAACATACGTGTCAAAGAGAACCTTATTATGTTATTTAATAATCGCAGATTTGGACAAATCAACTCATAATCAATTCATGAGATGTTATTTGATAAAAACCAACAAAATAAAACCATTTCAACTGATAAAATAACGGTACTTAATTAAGATTAAAATGTCAATGAAATGTAATTAAGGCAGTTCTAAATAATTTTCTCACGATTTACAAATGACCCTAAGACTATTATGATGTAAAAAGAAAAAGAGTGCAAAGTAGGCGACTGATAGCAAGTATCGAGCTGGTCATTTAATACTATAGTTATATTTTTCTTTCAAACGAATTGCCTATTGTTTATCGTACATTTTCGTCGCGATATCATCAAATTGAAATTATTGTTATCCTGCTTAGCGCCATTTCCTGTATTAAAAATTGCATCTTGCTGAAATTACTTCGATAGGATACATAGAAAAATTTATTGCTACTTCTTTTAAATACCTTTTATTAAGTAACCATAACAACTACACCCCGTTTTGAGCATACTGGCGTAAGGATTCTTCACATTTGCAATAAATTAAAAGAATACATTCAGTAGAATAATCCTTGTAATCTGCTCGCAATATTTCATTAATATTTTGGACTAAATAATACGTACAAAAACTACTATAGACAATAAGAAGGTGAAGCAACATCGTGTTTACTTTCATGATCATAATTTTCAATGATCTTTTGGTAATTTAATTGTCAAAAGATAATATTTCACATCGAATGTAAAATAAATACAGTCCATAAAATAAATGTTTTCAAAGATGTTAATATACATTCAAAACTATATAATAAATTTTCGTATATGGTTATAGGAAAATGGTTCAATGCAATGTGTAATATACACAAATTTCTACTAAAATATAATAGTGTTATGTATTTGATAATCGACTTATTATCATTTAAATATTCCTGTCAACTTTTCGTATATTTTATTTAGAATTTTCTTACATTTACACTATAATGCCATTTTCCGTGACCATATATGAATAATTTAACATAATTTTTTTCTCTGTACAGTTCATATAAATATAAATAAAAAAAATGTAACATTTTTTATCAAGATAAAATGATATTTTTCATTTACTTTTCATTTCAATGCAATACTTTTAGTTTTAAAAATAGATTTTCTGCATGCAAAGTTAAAGCACGATTAGATAAGAGAGCTATTACATTAATTAATGTAAATGTTATAATTATTATTTACTAAGAATAATAGCTTTTTAAGAAATTAATAATTATCGGTGCGATTTTCTCTGGTTCGTTGAGGTGTACGTGATGAGATCCTTCTACTTTATGGTACTCGAAGTTTGATGACACAGACTCAATTTCATCCAAAATCAATTCATAATTTTCAGGTTGATCAAGCTTCATACCAGGAACAGCACGAATATTTAGATATCCACATTTTATACGTCTTGCATACTCTAAACACAAATCCAAGGAAATCATTCCTAATATAGATACCTGTAAAGTAAACATTTTTTACTTAATTATTCATACATTTTAATGATAATTTCTTTTAAATTAAATTGAAATTAATTAAAATAATACCTTCAATCTTGGATCACGAGAAAAGAAATAATAGTTAGGTTTAGAGGCAGGTTGCATTCCTCTTCGCATCATAATCTCTGCACTGTCTCTAGTTAAGGCACCATTATAAGCATCTTCAACGATCTGAATCATATCATCATACTCATAACAGGGCATATTCTCCTCTGTTAATGTTTCAAACTTCAAAAATCTGTTAATATGATCACCCAGTTGAGGTACTATTTTTGATATATTTTTCACAGATGGACTTGATATGTCCAAGCACATGATGAATTCAACTTCATCTGGAAAAGTAGCTGCGTACATAAAAGATATAGCACCTCCTAATGAATGTCCGAGAAGTTTTATCTAAACACCAAATTTAATTCATTATAACATAAAATATACTTCTTAAATTTGTCTTATACTAATTCTATTTGATGATCAATAAAAAAATTTCTGTAATTATTCGAATATGTCATTCTAATAATCAGTGAGAAAATTCGTTGCTTTAAAAGAAGAATATTATTTAATTTGAATGTTAGTGAGTCGAAAGCATAAATGATACATCAATTATTTTAATCATTAGCGGAGATGAGCATTTTTAAATCAATATATATATATATATGTATGTATATGTATTATTATATATTTGATTTCATTAATTAATTGCTTATAGTTAATTACATCATCACAAAAATATTTCATTTCTTAATTGAGATGGTAATTTTGAATGTTAGCATTTTCAAGTTTTATATTAACTTTCCTAAGTTGTTCACATTTTATACATATTTATACATTATAAAACATTTTCATATCTAATTCATTATAATGTAGCCAAGCAATAAATACGTGAAAAAACCTCAACAATTGCTTTTAATTAACAACAAATCATTCATTTGGTCGTTTAATTGCCTATTGAAGTATACGTTATGGGTCAGACATAACCAAAACAATTTAGGAAAATTAAAGAAATATCTTCTTAACAGTAGATTCTACATTTAGATAACACAAGCTACAGTAGAACTTGTAGCAGAGTAATTGAATTGAATTAATTTCATATCAATGTTAATTATTAGAATAAACGAAGCATTCTTCACAAGTTCTACTGCATAAAATGCTCATCTGTATGGAAAGCTAATTTGCCAACCTTATTCCACTGATAATGCCTACTAATTCTACGTAAGAGAGTTATTCCATCCCAATGAACGTAATAGGATTGACCCTTTGGGAGGTGCGAAGAGAAACCATGCCCAGGTAAATCCAAGCAAAGAAAGGTTACATGACGAGGTAACAATGGTATTAATCTGTCAAAAGTCCCAGCATTATCCTGCCGCCCATGTAACGCTACTATAGGTTGAATATCCAAAGGACCCCACCATCTTCCTGTTGATGTTCAAGCTGATTACTTCTAAATATCTGAACTCAACTCGCACCAGCCACAGCGTCAAAAGGCAAACAGTTTAATGGTTAAAACAATTGATCTGTATCAAAATACCATTTCAATTAATGGTTGTTATCGTTTACTTTATGTTACATCTTTTGTCTAAAAATTTTCTTTTAAATATTTAATAATTTATAATTTAAAAAATCTAGTGGAATAAGTTTGAAATAGAAAATTATATAAAGATAAAATAGCGCAAGTTCTATTCTTTTCACAATAGTAAAATGCACTGAAAAAAATTGCTATGTAAAATTTGTAGTAATTAATTTTAGTAGTAAATAATGTTAATACAATATAATCATCAAATCAAGGTATTTGAAATTAACAATAGTATTTATCCAAGCTATTTCTGTCAGTTCAAGATTTGTTCCAGTGTAGTAATTAAAAACATGAAACTCAGGAAATAGCATGCCTCCTGTTTACTGTAAAAAATTATATCATGTATGATTAAATCAAAATCAAGAACAATATAATTTGTAGATTGTTAATTTCCTGGATTTACATAATAAACTTATACTCCAACGTAAAACTTGCATTATTTTCTTTAATACAATTATGATTATGAACTTGTAACATAAAGAACTTAAAAACCATAAGCTTAAATTAAACATATAAATTTTCTGAAAAATCCAAAGCAAATTAAATCCTGGACGATGATTCGCTGGAAGTGAACTTGTGGATTTAGTTGTTTTTGCCTAACCTTCTGCCAGTTGTAGTACTTAATGATTCTACGAAGGTAAAGCACCCCGTCCCAAAAGACATAATAAAATTGGCCAGGGGGTAAATGGGAGGAATGCCCATGACCCGGAAGGTCTATACAAAGGATTGCTGACTGAGACGACAACAAAGGTGCGAGGGTATCAAAAGTTCCTGCGTTATCCTGCCAGCCATGCAAGGCCACTATCGGTTGCTCTTTTGAAGATCCCCACCATTTTCCTATGTATTTTTGTAACATTTAATTCTTATAACTTCTTATTATTATTGCTTTTGCGATGATCTTTAATTGTATATTTGAAGTTAATTAAAATTAATATTTATAATCATATTTTTTTAACTGTAAAAGATATAAATATGGCTATAAAGATAACAAAAAGATTTTGTGTATGTATAATGAAATATTTCTTGCATAATTCATTTCTAATTTTCTTTCTTTCTTATAAACATTGCATGTAAGATAATGATACAGTAAATATGTAAATATAAAATTGTTCTATTTGATAGCTTCATTATTATGTCTACTTTTAACTGGACTATCTGAAGTTAAATGAAATAGACATTAATTAGGAAGACACTGAAAAAAATGTTAAACATTACTGTACTGCATATTTTTCTACTATATTAAATGTATTACATTAAAGTAATTTTTATTTTTTTTCAATGTGGAAAATATTACGACAAAAGAAAATTACAATTGATAAGAATAATATATACTGACCACTTATATGACCCCATGGTACAGGGATTTGTACTTCATGAACATCTGAAAAGTAGAATAACAAAGATAAAACAACGAATAAATAAGAAAGAATATTATTTGTTTAATTGTTATAACCGAATGTAAATTTAATTTTGAAAAAATATTTCATTTGTTATTCCTCACAACTAATTTTTCTAAAAAAAAGTCTGTTTCAACAAAAATTAGAAAATAAATAATTTAAATATATATATATATATATATACTTGTTATTTTACATGATAAAAAAAAAAAAGAAATACTTATATTATACCTGATCAAAATAATATTACTGAACTAACTATATAATTCCTCAGAAAGTACAATTTGATAATTATTTATCATTTAAATTGTTATTCAAACATTAATTCTGTTTCTATATAATATAAAGAATTATAATACAATATAGTAAAACTAAAATAAAATTCTGTGTGTAAAATATTACACTTGAAATAATTCAACATTTATTTCATACTAATAATAAATATTATTAAGAGAAATAAGACATTTATATGAAATACATATTTTTTTTACACAATTAAAAGAAATAAACATATAATAATAATTTAAAAACAAATAAGCAACTAGATAATAGAAATTATGTATTTAACAAATAATGCTGATTTACAATTTAACCCTGATTTTATTATCTTTGTTTTGATAATTTGTCAACTGTATTTTGATAATTTAGGCTTTTATGGAACATTCATTCTAATCAGTTCCCGGGCCATAAAAAAACAAAAAAAATTTTGATAATTTTAAAATTAGAGCTTATCAGTTTTATAAATGTCTCAAAATTAGTGTCTAAATGTATAACTTTTTTTAATTTATCCTTAACAATTAACCAAATTATTTTAATTTCCAATTATGAAATAAAGCAACTTTTGAACTTTCTCTTGGACTGTACTAAAAATTTATTTAATTAAATTAAAATAAACTAATTGGTAGATTGACTAAAAATTTAATTACCCTTTTCTGAATGACAATTCATATTATGTGAATTATCCTCTGATGATGTCATCTCGAAATTCTGCTATTAAAACTACGATATAATTAATTTTCTTCAACTTCGAAATTAACCTGAAAACGAACCAAATTTGAACTGTCAATTACGTTGCACACTGAAAAACATACAAATAATGTCCAATGTCAATAACAATTTTGATATATAATATTTGCATATACACGATTACATAAAATAAAACTAATACAAATTCTATTATACTGATTACGTATATCAATATTTGTTATGAAATTAAAACAAATCTATTATTAATAAAAAAAAATACAAACCAAAATGAAATAAAATAGAGGAAATTATTACAACAATTGTGAAAATATTAAACAATTAAGATCTGACATAAATTAAAAGAAATGCTTACTAATTGCATGCTCGACGAAAATTCCGAAACTAAAAGAATACAAGAAAAGTTCCGTGATACACCTTGTATTTTGCTATCTCCAAATTATCAGGTTAAGGAAGTATTCACTGATTCGGTTTCTGTGGCTTAAAGTTCAATCGTCAAGAAATTGAAGGTCGTTAAAAAATCTTATCAAGATATCGGGAAAATTAACTTCTCATCATCTGTTACCTCATTATAGAGAACTTACAGATATCAATTATTATTTATCGTTCGTTTAAGCCATTCTTAACTCATATACTCGCGCCAATAAAAATATACTAATGTAAAATAAAAAAAAACTGTGCGTTTATTAAACTTTACTAATTATTATACGTATTAACTTGTCAGGCGGCTTATTGACATTTTATGAGCGGGGCCCTTTAATAAATTGAGCCACCCCTGAGTGTTACAGATGATCGCGCTATGAAATTGCTTTAAGCCCATTCCATTTGTTTTTCTGACTGTAGTCATCTGTAGTTCGCTCAATAAAATCTCCGTAAAGCCAGTAAAATAACTTTTGTGCGGGATATTAAACAATTTGTTAGAAAAACGATGAATAATGACGAACTCATTGTTAAAACTCTTATTCATACTGGTAAGAGGACCGTGGAATTTGTTCCAGGAACGAAAGTAAGAGTTATTATTTTATTTTTATTGTTCTTCACAAATAATTTTAATTGACATTTAAATACAAATTACTGTGTTTTGTTGTGATTTGCATATTACTTGGATGTAAAGTGAGGTTAGAAGAATTACATGCTATTGTAAACAACGAACTATCAATAGTGTTATGAAAAGACTTAAATTAATTATTGAAGTGTACTTGATCTTTCCATAGTAGTAGACCTGCAAAATGAGAAAATTGAAAGATGTGTGAATATACGCAGATACATATATGTTTTTACTTTTTTATAATTATTGTTTACATTTATTAATATCTTATATTCTAAATTGTTGTTATAGTATTAATTATGGTATACATTATTATTTATATCAAATAAAGAATTAAAAATTATAATTTAATAAAAGTAATTTTATATGTTAAATAAAAATTAATAAAATTGTATTGAATTTATTTTTTACTCATATGCATTCTTATTGTATATGAATTTAATTAATGCTTTTCATGTAGTGGATATTATTGATTTTTTAGGTCGTGTTCCACTTTAAAACAACAAAATGTGATTCCAATAAAACTGTGATAGATGATAGTAGGGTGCTGGGAAAACCTATGGAACTAGTTTTAGGGAAAAAGTTCAAATTGGAAGTATGGGAAGCAGTAGTACAAAAAATGGCAATTAATGAAGTTGCCTGTTTTAAGGTTGATAAAAGTGTAAGTACTTGATAGAAATCTCATATTGTTTCATATCCAAATATTTATTTAAACAATTTATAGTAAAATTAAGGCAATATTTTTAATAGTGTAAACATGAATTTACTTATATGTTAAAAATTAAAAAAAGTACTATATAATTTTCTTTTTTAAAAATATAAATAATTAAAGGATTTATTGTTTATCTATTGAATAAATCTTATATTAAAATTTCTATTTTATTATAAAATTCATGAAATTTCTTATTACAGCTAGTCACTGCTTATCCGTTTGTTTCAAAAACTTTACGTGAAGTTGGTAAACCTTCATCTGAGAAAAGAAATACCCACTGTTGTGGGGCAATCTTACAAAATGAAGGGATTGGTTATGACGATTTGAATGATTTGTTAAGAAATCCTCAGGATTTAGAATTTACTATTGGTAAGAATATTTAATTGAATGTAATACCTAATCAATACATGATGATTATTGCAATGTTTATTCTAAACTATATATTGATATCTTATGATTATCTCAAATATCTTCAAGATATCTTTTACTGTTAATGTATTTAACAATACCAAAATAATGATAATAATACCTTGTAGATCTCATAAATGCCATTTTGCCTCATGAATATGAAAAAGAATCATGGCAAATGACTGAAGAAGAAAAACTTAATAATATACCAGCAATGAGAGAAAAAGGAAATAATTTGTTTCATGAACAAAAATTCAAAGAAGCTTCTGACGTTTATGCACAAGCTATTGGTTTATTGGAGCAATTGATGCTTATGTGAGTAATAATTTAAAATAAGTTTTATAAAGTTTAAGTAATTTTATCATTATGTTCATTATTATCATTCATGATATAATTTATTATATTAGGGAAAAGCCAAATGATGAAGATTGGAATAAGCTAAATGAAATGAAAATCCCTTTACTGTTAAATTATGCTCAATGTAAACTTCAAAACAAAGAATATTACTCTGTGATTGAGCATTGCTCTACAGTATTAAAGAGCGATCCAGGTATAAAACTTATATTTAAATTCATACATTCCTTTTAAAAACTAAGAAAATTAAATAAGAATTTGGAAATCACTTTAATAAAACAATTCGGATTAATACATTTCTATTTGCTTTAATATGTTCTATTCAACTTGTTTCATTATAATTAATTTAGTAATTTTATTGAATTTAAAATTAGTGCAACCAAATTTTATTTTGATTAAATATTGTATCCCTTTAAAACAAACTGTTTTCACATTAAAAAACAAATAAGAGTTCATTTAAAAAGAATTAATTGATACAAGCAGAATTGATTTCAATTTTATATTTTTCTCTGGAATTTTTTTCCATTTTCAGAGAAAGGTACATTCTTTAAAAGTCAACAAATTGAATGTTGTTATGTATTAAGATAAAATTGTAATCTATTATGCAATTTTTCAGACAATATAAAAGCACTTTATCGAAGAGGGAAGGCACACATTGGTGCTTGGAATGAAAAGGAAGCTATTTCAGATTTAATGAGAGTAATCGAATTACAACCAAAATTAGAAAAATCCATAGAAAAAGAACTGCGAGTGTTTTCAGAACTGGTTAAAGAAACTGAAAAATTCCAGAAGATAAAGTTGGAAAACATGTTTGCAAAGTGAAATTTCAATAAAATATAAATGATCATGTACATAAATTTCCAACTTGCGTGAATGCAGTTTTCAATAAGCATGGAATACTAGAGCCTGTCTCAAGGTCATACAGTCAACCTCGTCAATCTTTAATGTATTTAATTTAATATTTATGTCTTCTTCCAGTTGAATCTGTGTTTTTAATAATATTCTGAGGGAGGCTCGTGCCTGAAATTTTCATTTTTAATTTATTATTTGATGTATTAAATAATGAATATTTAATAAACTATTTATAAATTGATGGTTAATACATGTGTTTTCAATTTGTAAAAAAATAAGTTACCTCCAAGAGTGTCTCATGCAATTTATTTATAATTTCATGTAAATCCCGAATTTCTTTTACTAGATTCATTTGAACGAAATCACGAATATTTTCTAAATCTGAGTGAACGCAATGGGTGTTGATTCGAGTTTGAGCCAACACTAAGAAACCCTCCTTTTCTTCGATAGATTTTTCTAATTCAATAACATTTTTTGACATTTCTTTCACTTTTTCGACAATCTGCAATATAATCAATAATTATACATTTTTCTATATAATTCTTAAAATAACTTTTAAGAATAATAAAACATAAACCTACTTCTGCATGATAGGCTTCCAATTTTGATTTCTGTTCTTTGGTTTCATCAATTCTTCTTGCAAAGGCATTATCTGTTTCGGTTTTTTGTAGTCTGAAGTCATTTTCTGAATTTCTAATGATTGAATCAATATAATTTCTTAAATACTTGGCCAATTTAATTTCCCTTAAAGCATCTTTTATATTCTTTATAGTTTGGTGCTCCCATTCCTTTATAGTAGCAGTCCTAAAAATTTTATTTCATTCCTTAAAGTATTCACTTTATTTTTATAAATGTAAACATTACATTGATAAAGTGGTAAATGTAAAGCAATGGCAAAATATATAGTTAACATACGAGCAATTGCAGCCAAAGTCCGTCACGGATTTTACTTTCAAATTTCGCTCTTTTAATGTTAAGATTGTTTGATTTTTATTGATATTCTCGTCTTTAGCACGAAGGTCACAGTCAATAAAATATATCGCAGCTTTTAATTTCCGTATCTGTTCTTGAGCTTGTTCCAGTGTTTTTTCAAGCAAACTTTGCATTCCTTTAATTACTACAATTTCTTTAAGTAACTCCCTCTTTACATCATCATTCACTAAGTCTATTCCTATACGTTTTTCTCTGCATAAACAAAAAAGAATTAAACTAATTAACATTCCAATTATATAAATTTTTAATGTAATAGAATAAACTTGCAAAACATTTTATTTTAATCGCTTCCTTGGATATATCTTATACGGACATAAATGATTGTACCTAAATTTTAAACACTTTTCACAAATATCAGTAGCATTTTTCTTAAGCGAAGACAGCGTATCAAACAGACGATTTTTGTAAATTTCAATTGCATCTAATTCTTCTATCACTTGCTTTCGAATATGATTTATTTCATTTTTTCGATATTCAATGTCAGTGATTTTTTCTTTCAAACGATGATCAGTCTCTTCTTTATTTGTTATTGTCACATCCAAAGATATATCGCGAATCTGATCTGATTTTGCGATAAGGTCGTCTGCAGATTGTTGTAGATTTACAGAAGATTGATATCTTGGAAAAAAGAAAAAAATGAACTTTCGGAAAAAAAAGATTTTTACATCTATTTTTTTCACATCTTGTTTTTCTTTTTAGTTTTAATATTTTTAATGTGTAATTAATGATTAAATTTATCAATTTGAAAGTAAAAACCTGCTACGATTGTTCCTACTCCAATCTCTTAAAGTATAACTTTGACTTTTTGGTGTATTAAATGATATCATTGTGTTTGTTTGCCACTGCGATTCGGACATTGCCCTTGTCTGAACTAATTAACCCTTCTTAATATAAAAGTCAACTTTTTAGTACTTAATATTCAAAATACGATTCTGTAGTAATCAATTTACTGTCCAAGCAGTATGTTGTTTGATCTATAATATATAATATTTCACCGTTTCTATAGAGATGTTTCACCCAGAAATATAATGAATATGTTTATTTATATCTAATTACTAGTAATCCATAATAGCGTGTAATATTATAATCCTTTATTAACATTTTCTTGAAAAAAAAAAAAAATTTAAACATTAAACGTCTATACAATATTTTTGTAATATTCTATCAATATTTTGATATACTTATTCAACATAACATAAATAATATGCGTTGAACATTTCATAAGTAGAAAATATTTTATATATAAATATTTTGTACTATGAGGAAAAAGTGCTAGAGTCACAGAGTTAGCGTTCTTTATAATAAATATAAAATATATAATATTTTATGATATAAGGACCAGAGCGACATTCTGTGGACTTGTGTAAATAATTTACACAAGAATATGCCTTAGTGCATACATTTTTTAGCGTTTTTCCTTGGTCGGTTCTGTCAGGTTCTGTAGTTCCGGAACCTACTCCAGAACTAGCTGAATTATATGTACCGAATGTACATTGTACACTTATTTTATTCATAGTGCACATTCTATATACA